>JAECWX010000070.1:0-220518 GCA_018151165.1 Drosophila arawakana | reverse complement strand
TTCCAATTCAAAATGGGAGATATTGCAATTAACAAGTAAGAAATTTTATAGTCGACCGAGCCGACTATAAAAGACCCCGTACTCTCATAGTAGTGCACATTTGTATTCAATTTGAATTGAAATTTAAAAAAAATAATTTAACAATTCGCATTGCCAGCATTCGAACCTATAACCTCAGACAAACTCTATCAGTTGCACCACGCGCCACTTTCAAGAATTCTCCGATAGCATTTACATTTTATTCATACAAACACACATTCGTTTGAAATTATATGTATGCATGTATGTATGTATGTGTGTATTCGGCGCGGCCAGCGTCTGCCGGCAGCGCTGTCGCCACACAAGCATCGAAAACGTTCGAACATGTGTTTGTATGTTTCTGTCTCGCTCTCGCGCGTAAGTGATATTGCAGTTAAATAACAAACTTTGTAACGCAGTAGCTCTTTTGTTAAAGTTAGTATGTTGATGCCCCTTTCAGAATAGTTTGATTTTATATGTCTCTATACGAATGTTGAATTATAACATTCTACTATATGAATAAATGCCTTAAACATGGCATTAAAGTGAAAACGTTTGGTTAACTCTCAGGAGAAAAGGGGGCGTAGCAGCTCAAAATTTTTAATGGCATTGCATTAAGGGTGTCACTAGCAACCTGTTTACCAGAAATGGTGTTCCTAAGTGCCATAGTTACTGAGTTATTGGCCTAAAAGTAAATTTTTTTCGAGGTGTGTCTGGTTTTTTGCTCATTGCGGGGGCGGTAGGGGGCGTGGCAACAATTTGAAATAAACTTGATCTGCTCGCGAAGATAACGGACTTTCATTCCAAATTTGGTGTCTCTAGCTTTTGTAGTTTAAAAGATCCAGGTGTTCATACGGACGGACGGACAGACAGACAGACAGACAGACGGACAGACGGACATTGCTATATCGACTCGGCTGTTGATGCTGATCTAGAATATATATACTTTATGGGGTCGGCCACGCCTCCTTCTGCCTGTTACGCACATTTCGCTTCTGACAAACCTAATAGACCCCTATACTCTTTTTTAGAGTACGGGGTCTAAAAAACAAAATTAAGAACGTGATAGCTACTTTTTAGACCCCGTACTCTAAAAAAGAGTATAGGGGTCTATTAGGTTTGTCAGAAGCGAAATGTGCGTAACAGGCAGAAGGAGGCGTGGCCGACCCCATAAAGTATATATATTCTAGATCAGCATCAACAGCCGAGTCGATATAGCAATGTCCGTCTGTCCGTCTGTCTGTCCGTCCGTCCGTCCGTATGAACACCTAGATCTTTTAAACTACAAGAGCTAGAGCCACCAAATTTGGAATGAAAGTCCGTCTGTATTGCAGGCAGGTTAAGTTTATTTCAAATTTTTGCCACGCCCCCTACCGCCCCCGCAAATTGTAAAAAACAGTTTTCATTGCACTACAACTTTGAAACTATGAAAGCTATCGTAACCAAATTTACACAGTAGGTGTATGGTACAACTATAACTATCCTCACCAAGTTTCATCAAGATCGGACAACTATAGCTTATAGCTCCCATAGGACAAATCGGTCAAAAACAAAAAATTTGTATGAAGACATGTAGTATTTGCTAAGTGATCGCAACCAAACTCACACAGAATGTATACATAATTATTAAAATTAACTTCACCAAATTTGGTTCAAATCGGACAACTACAACATGTGAAACAAATTGGTCAAAAATGTCAAAAATTGTAATTTATGTACGTGTTTGAAGAAAAGTGGTAAATCAATGTTTATCTACTTTAGCCGTCCTCATTGTCAACAGTGCTATGGTCCAAGTGATGTGACATGCATTAGAGAAACATGAGGTCTGCGGTTCGAACCCCGGCACAGACAGGCATTTTTTTTTTTTTTTTAGACCCCGTACTCTAAAAAAGAGTATAGGGGTCTATTAGGTTTGTCAGAAGCGAAATGTGCGTAACAGGCAGAAGGAGGCGTGGCCGACCCCATAAAGTATATATATTCTAGATCAGCATCAACAGCCGAGTCGATATAGCAATGTCCGTCTGTCCGTCTGTCTGTCTGTCCGTCTGTCCGTCTGTCCGTCCGTCCGTATGAACACCTGGATCTTTTAAACTACAAAAGCTAGAGACACCAAATTTGGAATGAAAGTCCGTTATCTTCGCGAGCAGATCAAGTTTATTTCAAATTGTTGCCACGCCCCTTACCGCCCCCGCAATGAGCAAAAAACCAGACACATCTCGAAAAAAATTTACTTTTAGGCCAATAACTCAGTAACTATGGCACTTAGGAACACCATTTCTGGTAAACAGGTTGCTAGTGACACCCTTAATGCAATGCCATTAAAAATTTTGAGCTGCCACGCCCCCTTTTCTCCTGAGAGTTAACCAAACGTTTTCACTTTAATGCCATGTTTAAGGCATTTATTCATATAGTAGGGTGTTGTAATTCAACATACGTATAGAGACATATAAAATCAACTTATTCTGAAAGTGCCATCATCATACTACTTTTAACAAAAGAGTTACTGCGTTACAAAGTTTGTTATTTAACTGCAATATCACTTACGCGCGAGAGCGAGACAGAAACATACAAACACATGTTCGAACGTTTTCGATGCTTGTGTGGCGACAGCGCTGCCGAATACACACATACATACATACATGCATACATATAATTTCAAACGAATGTGTGTTTGTATGAATAATATGTAAATGCTATCGGAGAATTCTTGAAAGTGGCGCGTGGTGCAACTGATAGAGTTGCGGCAATGCGAATTGTTAATTTAAATTTCATTCAAAAATTTAAATTTAAATTGAATACAATTGCGCACTTCTATGGGAGTACGGGGTCTTTTACAGTCGGCTCGATCGACTGTAGCCTTTCTTACTTGTTTAAATTTTAATTTAAACTATTATCTTTTTTTTAAATTTGTATTTTAAAATATGAATCAGTCTACTGCTTCTTCTTTTAAGTTTGTAAGTATTTTTGTATGCGCACTACAAGGAGTACGGGGTCTTATACAGTCGGCACGTCGACTGTAGCCTTTCTTAGTTGTTTAAAGCTAGTATTTTGATGGCACTTTCAGAATAGTTTGATTTTATATGTCTCTTTACGAATGTTGAATTACAACACTCTACTATATGAATAAATGCCTTAAAAACGGCATTAAAGTGTAAACGTTTTTTAGCTCAATTGCGTAAAAGGGGCGTGGCAGCTCAAAAAATTTTTAATGATATTGTATTAAGGCTGTCTCTAGCAACCTGCTTACCAGAAATGGTGTTCCTAAGTGCCATAGTTACTGAGTTATTGCCCTAAAAGTACATTTTTTTCGAGGTGTGTCTGGTTTTTTGCTCATTGCGGGTGCGGTAAGGGTCGTGGCAACAATTTGAAATAAACTTGATCTGCTCGCGAAGATAGCGGACTTTCATTCCAAATTTGGTGTCTCTAGCTTTCGTAGTTTAAAAGATCCAGGTGTTCATACGGACGGACGGACAGACGGACGGACAGACAGACGGACATTGCTACAAACCTAATAGACCCCTCTACTCTTTTTTAGAGTACGCGGTCTAAAAATGTGGTGGTTCCAAAATAAGGTCAAAAATCATCTAGGACGACTACAAGTGGAAAAAATGGAAAAAACAAAAAAAATAAGGTCTAAATCATCTAGGATGACTAGAAAGGCCAAAAAATGGAAAAAACAAAAAAAAGTTCGAAAAATGTAAAAATTTTAATCTGTGGTGATTCCAGAATAAAGTCTAATATCGTCTAGGATGACTAGAAACGCCAAAAAAAGGGAAAAAACAAAGAAATGTTCAAAAAAAATTTATGTTGTCGAAATCATAATTATTTTTAGTTGTATTCCAATTCAAAATCGGTTGAGTTTTGACGGAGATAATCAAGATCAAAGCTTAAAATGTGGTGGTTCCAAAATAAGGTCTAATATCGTCTAGGATGACTAGAAACGCCAAAAAATGAAAAAAACAAAAAAAAGTTCGAAAAATGTTAAAATTTTAAAATGTGGTGATTCCAAAATAAGGTCTAATATAGTCTAGGATGACTAGAAACGCCAAAAAGTGGAAAAATGAAAAAAAAAATTCGAAAAATGTATAAATTTTCGAAATTATAATTATTTTGGAGTTGAGTCAATATAAGTTGTATTCCAATTCAAAATCGGTTGAGTTTTGACAGAGATAATCGAGATCTAGACCTTAAATGTGTTGATTCCAAAATAAGGTCTAAAATCGTCTAGGATGACTAGATACACCAAAAAATGATAAAAACAAAAAAAAAGTTCGAAAAATTAAAAATTTTTTGAAATTATAATTATTTTGAAGGTATGTCAATATAAATGGTATTCCAATTCAAAATCGGTTGAGTTTTGACGGAGATAATCATGATCAAGAATTAAAATGTGGTGATTCCAAAATAAGGTCTAATATAGTCTAGGACGACTAGAAACGCCAAAAACTGGAATAAACAAAAAAATTTCGAAAGATATAAAATTTTAAAATGTGCTGATTCCAAAGGATGACTAGAAACGCCAAATAATGGAAAAAACAAAAAAAATTTTCAAAAAAAAATTATGTTGTCGAAATTATAATTATTTTTAGGTAGAGTCAATATAAGTTGTATTCCATTTCAAAATCGGTTGAGTTTTGACAGAGATAATCGAGATCTAGACTTAAAATGTGGTGATTCCAAAATAAGGTCTAAAATCGTCTGGGATGACTAGATACACCAAAAAATGATAAAAACAAAAAAAAGTTCGAAAAATTAAAAATTTTTTTTAAATTATAATTATTTTGAAGGTATGTCAATATAAATGGTATTCCAATTCAAAATCGGTTGAGTTTTGACGGAGATAATCAAGATCAAGAATTAAAATGTGGTGATTCGAAAATAAGGTCTAAAATCGTCTAGGATGACTGGAAACACCAAAAAATTGAAAAAACAAAAAAAAGTTCGAAAAATGTTAAAATTTTAAAATGTGGTGATTCCAAAATAAGGTCTAATATAGTCTAGGACGACTAGAAACGCCAAAAACTGGAATAAACAAAAAAAATTTCGAAAGATATAAAATTTTAAAATGTGGTGATTCCAAAGGATGAGTAGAAACGCCAAATAATGGAAAAAACAAAAAAATTTTCAAAAAAAATTTATGTTGTCGAAATAATAATTATTTTTAGGTAGAGTCAATATAAGTTGTATTCCAGTTCAAAATCGGTTGAGTTTTGACGGAGAT
Organism: Drosophila arawakana; assembly: GCA_018151165.1. Classification (NCBI taxonomy): domain Eukaryota; kingdom Metazoa; phylum Arthropoda; class Insecta; order Diptera; family Drosophilidae; genus Drosophila; species Drosophila arawakana. The sequence continues at coordinate 215,279 of JAECWX010000070.1, read as the reverse complement.
AATCAAGATCAAAGCTTAAAATGTAGTGATTCCATAATAAGGTCTAATATCGTCTAGGATGACTAGAAACGCCTAAAAATGAAAAAAAAAAAAAAAAAAAAAAAGTTCGAACAAGTAAGAAAGGCTACAGTCGATCGAGCCGACTATATAAGACCCCGAACTCTGATAGTAGTGCACATATGTATTCAATTTGAATTCAAATTTTCTAATGAAATTTAAAAATTTTAATTTTATATGTACATTTTGAATAGAAATTATAAAAAAACAAGTAGGAAAGGCTACAGTCGAGCGAGCCGACAGTAAAAGACCCCCGTACTCATTTTTAAATATTTACATTTAACATTGCAATTTCAATATTGTTTGTTTTAATGTTAATCGCCGCTCGAATTAGCTTCCGATAATAATAAAATCGGTATAATCTATATATATAAAAAGCAAACTCACTTCCTGTGTGTACTCAAAATTCAGTATGATAATTAGTGTCTTTTGCTTTCATTTTTTTTTTAATAGATCAGCTTTTTTATCTACTTGGTTTGTATGAAAAAAAAATATGGAAAAACTTTTTGGAAATGTAAGAAAAAGCAAAATAAAAAACAATTCGGAAAAATTACACAAACAACAACATACATGTTTGCATAATGTGAATGGCAAAAATGCTCTTCTCAAAGAGGAGATCAGGCAACTCTTTTTGTTTCTGGCAGTCGGGGAAAACTGTCTGGCTACTCTTTCAACCGCCACAAAAATTTAAGAGTGTTTCAAGCAAGATATCAGAGGAAATTCACGTTTGTTCGGTGGCGCTTTAATATTATTGTCAGGAGATTTTCGCCAAACGTTACCGGTTCTTGCGCGAGCTACACCAGCTGATCAATTGAATGCCTGCTTGAAATCATCATATTTGTGGAGATATGTTAGAACGTTGAAATTGATGACAAATATGCGTGTTCAATTACAAAACGATCCATGTGCTGCTAACTTTACAAAGCAGTTATTAGAAATGGGAAATGGCAAGATGCCTATTGACAATGCAACTGGATTAATCACACTACCAAGCAACTTTTGTCGATTAGTAGACACGAAAGAAGTGTTGGTATAAAAAGTTTTTCCAAATTTTGAAGAAAACTATCACAATCATACATGGCTTAGTGAACGTGCAATTTTAGCAGCAAAAAATAAGGACGTCAAAGATTTAAACGCAAATATTTTACACAAAATTACGAATCCAGTTGTTTCATACAAATCGGTTGATACCATTATGGATCAGGATGAGGTAGTGAATTATCCCACCGAATTTTTAAATTCTCTTGATTTGCCAGGAATTCCTCCCCACAATTTTCAATTGAAAGTTGGGGCATCAATCATTATGCAAAGAAATTTAAATCATCCCAAACTTTGTAACGGAACAAGACTTGCAGTAAGAAAATTTATGACTAATCTTATTGAAGCCATTATTATAATAGGCAAGTTCAAAGGCGCACATTTATTAATACCAAGAATTCTAACATACGATTCCTCCCGATTTGACGTGTCAATTTTATTTTGAACAGAAAAATAAAATTTAACATAAATTTGTATTTTGCCAATCATTGAAAGTTTACGGATTTTGAACTTAGAAAATTTCTCCATGGTCAACAGTAAATCGGATTGTATCGCGTTGGAACAGAAACTGCTTTACATTTTGATACAGTCAAAATAGAAATTTAACTAAAAATGTTGTTTTTTTAAACAGATAATTAAAAACTTTTGAACAGAAAATTTGATTGTAACATAAATTTGTTTTTAACAGAAATTTACATTTTGAATACAAAATAAAATTTTCAACAGTAAATTTGTATTTTGAAAAATTTAAACAGAAAATAAAATGTAACATAAATTTTTATTTTGAACAGAAATTTACATTTTGAACGGAAAATAAAATTTTACATAAATTTGTATTTTGAACAGAAATTTGTATTTTGAACAGAAATTTACATTTTGAACAGAAAATAAAATTTAACATAAATTTGTATTTTGAACTGAAATTTACATTTTGAACGGAAAATAAAATTTAATATAAATTTGTATTTTGAAAAAAAATTTACATTTGGAACAGAAAATAAAATTTAACATAAATTTGTATTTTGAACAGAAATTAAAATTTTGAACAGAAAAAAAATTTAACATAAATTTGTATTTTGAACAGAAATGTACATTTTGAACAGAAAATAAAATTTAACATAAATTTGTATTTTGAACAGAAATTAAAATTTTTAACAGAAAAAAATTTAACATAAATTTGTATTTTGAACAGAAATGTACATTTTGAACAGAAAATAAAATTTAACATAAATTTGTATTTTGAACAGAAATTTACATTTTGAACGAAAAATAAAATTTAACATACATTTATATTTTGAACAGAAATTTACATTTTGTACATAAAATTAAATTTAACATAAATTTGTATTTTGAACAGAAATGTACATTTTGAACAGAAAATAAAATTTAACATAAATTTGTATTTTGAACAAAAATTTACATTTTGAACGGAAAATAAAATTTAACATAAATTTGTATTTTAAACAAAAATTTACATTTTGAAGAGAACATAAAATTTAACACACATTTGTATTTTGAAAAGAAATTTACATTTTGAACGGAAAATAAAATTTAACATAAATTTGTATTTTGAACAAAAAGAAAAATTTGAAAAAAAAATTAACATAAATTTGTATTTTGAACAAAAATTTACATTTTGAACGGAAAATAAAATTTAACATAAATTTGTATTTTGAACAAAAGTTTACACTTTGAGCAGAAATAAATATTTAACATTAATTTGTATTTTGACAAGAAAATAAAATGTAACATAAATTTGTATTATGAACAGAAATTTACATTTTGAACGGAAAATAAAATTTAACATAAATTTGAATTTTGAACGAAAATATAAATTTTAAACAGAAAATAAAATTAAACATACATTTGTATTTTGAAGAGAAATTTGTATTTTGAACAAATATTTACACTTTGAGCAGAAATAAAAATGTAACATTAATTTGTATTTTGACAAGAAAATAAAATGTAAATTAAATTTGTATTATGAACAGAAATTTACATTTTGAACGGAAAATAAAATTTAACATAAATTTGTATTCTAAACAAAAATTTACATTTTGAAGAGAACATAAAATTTAACACAGTTTTGTATTTGGAAAAGAAATGTACATTTTGTACAGAATATAACATTTAACATAAATTTGCATTTTTAACAGAAATTTACATTTTGTATAGAAAATAAAATTTAACAAAAATGTGCATTTTGAAAAGAAATTAACATTTGAAGCAGAAAATAAAATTTAACATCAATTTGTATTTTGAACAAAAATTTACATTTTGAACAGAAAATAAAATTTAACATAAATTTGTATTTTGAACAGAAATGTACATTTTGAACAGAAAATAAAATTTAACATAAATTTGTATTTTGAACAGAAATTTACATTTTGAACAGAAAATAAAATTTAACATCAATTTGTCTTTTGAACAGAAATTAAAATTTTGAACAGAAAATAAAATTTAACATAAATTTGTATTTAACATAAATTTGCATTTTTAACAGAAATTTACATCTATATATATAAAAAGCAAACTCACTTCCTGTGTGTACTCAAAATTCAGTATGATAATTAGTGTCTTTTGCTTTCATTTTTTTTTTTTAATAGATCAGCTTTTTTATCTACTTGGTTTGTATGAAAAAAAAATATGGAAAAACTTTTTGGAAATGTAAGAAAAAGCAAAATAAAAAACAATTCGGAAAAATTACACAAACAACAACATACATGTTTGCATAATGTGAATGGCAAAAATGCTCTTCTCAAAGAGGAGATCAGGCAACTCTTTTTGTTTCTGGCAGTCGGGGAAAACTGTCTGGCTACTCTTTCAACCGCCACAAAAATTTAAGAGTGTTTCAAGCAAGATATCAGAGGAAATTCACGTTTGTTCGGTGGCGCTTTAATATTATTGTCAGGAGATTTTCGCCAAACGTTACCGGTTCTTGCGCGAGCTACACCAGCTGATCAATTGAATGCCTGCTTGAAATCATCATATTTGTGGAGATATGTTAGAACGTTGAAATTGATGACAAATATGCGTGTTCAATTACAAAACGATCCATGTGCTGCTAACTTTACAAAGCAGTTATTAGAAATGGGAAATGGCAAGATGCCTATTGACAATGCAACTGGATTAATCACACTACCAAGCAACTTTTGTCGATTAGTAGACACGAAAGAAGTGTTGGTCGAAAAAGTTTTTCCAAATTTTGAAGAAAACTATCACAATCATACATGGCTTAGTGAACGTGCAATTTTAGCAGCAAAAAATAAGGACGTCAATGATTTAAACGCAAATATTTTACACAAAATTACGAATCCAGTTGTTTCATACAAATCGGTTGATACCATTATGGATCAGGATGAGGTAGTGAATTATCCCACCGAATTTTTAAATTCTCTTGATTTGCCAGGAATTCCTCCCCACAATTTTCAATTGAAAGTTGGGGCATCAATCATTATGCTAAGAAATTTAAATCATCCCAAACTTTGTAACGGAACAAGACTTGCAGTAAGAAAATTAATGACTAATCTTATTGAAGCCACTATTATAATAGGCAAGTACAAAGGCGCACATTTATTAATACCAAGAATTCCTATGATTCCTCCCGATTTGACGTTCAATTTTAAAAGACTTCAATTTCCTGTTCGCCTCGCTTTCGCTATAACAATAAATAAAGCACAAGGCCAATCATTGAAAGTTTGCGGCATTAATTTAGAAAAACCAGTTTTCTCCCATGGTCAACTGTATGTCGGATCGTCTCGCGTTGGAAAATCATCTGCTTTATATGTATACTGTCAAGATGGAAAAACTAAAAATGTTGTTTATTTAAAAGCACTTAATTAAAAAACTTTTTAGAAAATTTGTTGTCTGCATTATTTTTAACAAAATGTTTTTCCAACCAAAAAAGATTTTTCAATAGCAGGTAAATCTATAATACAAGAACGCCGCGAAGCGCGCCGGGCCCGCTAGTCTATATATATAAAAAGCAAACTCACTTCCTGTGTGTACTCAAAATTCAGTATGATAATTAGTGTCTTTTGCTTTCATTTTTTTTTTAATAGATCAGCTTTTTTATCTACTTGGTTTGTATGAAAAAAAAAATATGGAAAAACTTTTTGGAAATGTAAGAAAAAGCAAAATAAAAAACAATTCGGAAAAATTACACAAACAACAACATACATGTTTGCATAATGTGAATGGCAAAAATGCTCTTCTCAAAGAGGAGATCAGGCAACTCTTTTTGTTTCTGGCAGTGGGGGAAAACTGTCTGGCTACTCTTTCAACCGCCACAAAAATTTAAGAGTGTTTCAAGCAAGATATCAGAGGAAATTCACGTTTGTTCGGTGGCGCTTTAATATTATTGTCAGGAGATTTTCGCCAAACGTTACCGGTTCTTGCGCGAGCTCCACCAGCTGATCAATTGAATGCCTGCTTGAAATCATCATATTTGTGGAGATATGTTAGAACGTTGAAATTGATGACAAATATGCGTGTTCAATTACAAAACGATCCATGTGCTGCTAACTTTACAAAGCAGTTATTAGAAATGGGAAATGGCAAGATGCCTGTTGACAATGCAACTGGATTAATCACACTACCAAGCAACTTTTGTCGATTAGTAGACACGAAAGAAGTGTTGGTCGAAAAAGTTTTTCCAAATTTTGAAGAAAACTATCACAATCATACATGGCTTAGTGAACGTGCAATTTTAGCAGCAAAAAATAAGGACGTCAATGATTTAAACGCAAATATTTTACACAAAATTACGAATCCAGTTGTTTCATACAAATCGGTTGATACCATTATGGATCAGGATGAGGTAGTGAATTATCCCACCGAATTTTTAAATTCTCTTGATTTGCCAGGAATTCCTCCCCACAATTTGCAATTGAAAGTTGGGGCATCAATCATTATGCTAAGAAATTTAAATCATCCCAAACTTTGTAACGGAACAAGACTTGCAGTAAGAAAATTAATGACTAATCTTATTGAAGCCACTATTATAATAGGCAAGTACAAAGGCGAACATTTATTAATACCAAGAATTCCTATGATTCCTCCCGATTTGACGTTCAATTTTAAAAGACTTCAATTTCCTGTTCGCCTCGCTTTCGCTATAACAATAAATAAAGCACAAGGCCAATCATTGAAAGTTTGCGGCATTAATTTAGAAAAACCAGTTTTCTCCCATGGTCAACTGTATGTCGGATCGTCTCGCGTTGGAAAATCATCTGCTTTATATGTATACTGTCAAGATGGAAAAACTAAAAATGTTGTTTATTTAAAAGCACTTAATTAAAAAACTTTTTAGAAAATTTGTTGTCTGCATTATTTTTAACAAAATGTTTTTCCAACCAAAAAAGATTTTTCAATAGCAGGTAAATCTATAATACAAGAACGCCGCGAAGCGCGCCGGGCCCGCTAGTATATAATATATATATAATATCTGTGAGTTTGGTTGCGATAGCTTAACCACAACTATATGTCTTCATACAAATTTTTCATTTTTTACCGATTTGTCCTATGGGCGCTATAGGCTATAGTTGTCCAATCTGGATCAAATTTGGTAAGGATACACATAATAATCATGTACACATAATCTGTGCGTTTGGTTGCGATAGCTCAACCACAACTACATATCTTCATACAATTTTTTTATTTTTGACCGATTTGTCTTATGGGAGCTATAAGCTATAGTTGTCCGATCTTAATGAAACTTGGTAAGGATAGTTACAGTTGTACCATACACCTACTGTGTAAATTTGGTTACGATAGCTTTCATAGTTTCAAAGTTGTAGTGCAATGAAAACTGTTTTTTACAATTTGCGGGGGCGGTAGGGGGCGTGGCAAAAATTTGAAATAAACTTAACCTGCCTGCAATATAGACGGACTTTCATTCCAAATTTGGTGGCCTAGCTCTTGTAGTTTAAAAGATCTAGGTGTTCATACGGACGGACGGACGGACAGACAGACGGACAGACACACAGACGGACAGACAGACAGACGGACATTGCTATATCGACTCGGCTGTTGATGCTGATCTAGAATATATATACTTTATGGGGTCGGCCACGCCTCCTTCTGCCTGTTACGCACATTTCGCTTCTGACAAACCTAATAGACCCCTATACTCTTTTTAGAGTACGGGGTCTAAAAATAATTAAACAATTCGCATTGCCAGCATTCGAACCTACAACCTCAGACCAACTCTATCAGTTGCACCACGCGTTACTTTCAAGAATTCTCCGAATATCAGCATTTACATATTATTCATACAAACACACATTCGTTTGAAATTATATGTATGTATGTGTGCATTCGGCGCGGCCAGCGTCTGCCGGCAGCGCTGTCGCCACACAAGCATCGAGAACGTTCGAACATGTGTTTGTATGTTTCTGTCTCGCTCTCGCGCGTAAGTGATATTGCAATTAAAAAACAAAATTAAGAACGTGCTAGCTCCTTTTTTAAAGGTAGTATTTTGATGGCACTTTCAGAATAGTTTGATTTTATATGTCTCTTTACGAATGTTGAATTACAACACTCTACTATATGAATAAATGCCTTAAAAACGGCATTAAAGTGTAAACGTTTTTTAGCTCATTTGCGTAAAAGGGGCGTGGCAGCTCAACATTTTTAATGACATTGTATTAAAGCTGTCTCTAGCAACCTGCTTACCAGAAATGGTGTTCCTAAGTGCCATAGTTACTGAGTTATTGCCCTAAAAGTACATTTTTTTCGGGGTGTGTCTGGTTTTTTGCTCATTGCGGGTGCGGTAAGGGTCCTGGCAACAATTTGAAATAAACTTCATCTGCTCGCGAAGATAGCGGACTTTCATTCCAAATTTGGTGTCTCTAGCTTTCGTAGTTTAAAAGATCCAGGTGTTCATACGGACGGACGGACAGACGAACGGACAGACAGACGGACATTGCTACAAACCTAATAGACCCCTCTAATCTTTTTTAGAGTACGCGGTCTAAAAATGTGGTGGTTCCAAAATAAGGTCAAAAATCATCTACGACGACTACAAGCGCCAAACAAGTAAGAAAGGCTACAGTCGATCGAGCCGACTGTAAAAGACCCCGTACTCCCATAGAAGTGAGCAATTGTATTCAATTTAAATTTAAATTTTTGAATGAAATTTAAAAATTTTAATTTTATATGTACATTTTGAATTGAAATTAAAAACAAGAAAGAAAAGTACAGTCGAGCGCGCCCGTATAATACTCTCTGCATTTGTCCCGATTAAATTATTAAAATCGGTATCCACATATTACTATGTGTTTTACTTGCATTAAAACACGTTGAAACAAAAACAATCTAAGCATAATCAAACATACGTCTGTTTGTTTGTATTCGTTTGACAATATGTATATGATGCAAATATGTATGCATGTATGTGTGTATTCGGCGCAGCCAGCGACCGCGGGCAGCGCTGCCGACACACAGGCAGCGAAAACGTTCGAACATGTGCTTGTGTGTTTCTATCTCGCTTGCACCTATGGGTTGATATTGCGTTCAATTATCAATATTGTAACGCTTCTAGTTTTCTTGTTTATAGTCCGATTTTAATGCGCCTTTCAGGATAGTTTAATATGGTTAGTCTCCACACCAGTTATAAACTACAATACTGTACGATACGGAAAAAACGGCATTGAAGCTTGAAAACTATTTTATAAATTGTGGGAAAAGTGGGCGTGGCAGTCAAAAATTTTAAATGGCAATGTAACTATGCTCTCGCAAAGAACACCCGTACCAGAATTGGTGATCCTAGGTGCCATAGTTACTTAGATATTTGCCGAAAACACCAATTTTTCACGAGGTGTGTCCAGTTTTTTGCTTATTGTGGGCGAATGGGGCGTGGCATCGAAAAAAAAAAAAAGATTCTTGTATTGACTGACTAAATATCTGATCGTTTGACACCAAGCTCGAACTTGTAGCTCTTACCATCTCTGAAATCTGTTTGTTCATACGGACAGACAGACGGACAGACAGACAGACGGACAGACGGACATGGCTATATCGACTCGGCTTGTGATACTGATCAAGAATATATATACTTTATGGGGTCTGCCACGCCTCCTTCTGCCTGTTACATACTTTTGCACAAACCCAATATACTCTTGCAGAGAGTATAACAAGAAAGAAAAGTACAGTCGAGCGCGCCCGACCGTATAATACTCTCTGCATTTGTCCCGATTAAATTATTAAAATCGGTATCGAGATATTACAATGTGAATTACTTGCATTAAAACACGTTGAAACAAAAACAATCTAAGCATAATCAAACACACATCTGTTTGTTTGTATTCGAATACACATACGTTTGGCAATATGTATATGATGCAAATATATATGTATGTATGTGTGTATTCGGCGTAGCCAGCGACCGCGGGCAGCGCTGCCGACACACAGGCAGCGCTGCCGACACACAGGCAACGAAAACGTTCGAACATGTGCTTGTGTGTTTCTATCGCGCTTGCACCTATGGGTTGATATTGCGTTCAATTATCAATATTGTAACGCTTCTAGTCTTCTTGTTTACGGTCCGATTTTAATGCGCCTTTCAGTATAGTTTAATATAGTTAGTCTCCACACGAATTAAAAATCTACAATACTGTACGATAAGAACAAGTTCGCCAAACCCGGCATTGAAGGTTCCAGACTTTTTTATCAAATGTGGGAAAAGTGGGCGTGGCAGTCCAAAATTTTAAATGGCAATGCAACTATGACGTCGCTAGGAACCTCCCGTTCCAGAATTGGTGATCCTAGGTGCCATAGTTACTGAGATATTTGCCGAAAACACCAATTTTTTCCGAGGTGTGTCCAGTTTTTTGCTTATTGTGGGCGAATGGGGCGTGGCATCGAAAAAAAAAAAGATTCTTGTATTGACTGACTAAATATCTGATCGTTTGACACCAAGCTCGAACTTGTAGCTCTTACCATCTCTGAAATCTGTTTGTTCATACGGACAGACAGACAGACAGACGGACAGACAGACGGACAGACAGACGGACAGACGGACAGACGGACAGACGGACATGGCTATATCGACTCGGCTTGTGATGCTGATCAAGAATATATATACTTTATGGGGTCTGCCACGCCTCCTTCTGCCTGTTACATACATTTGCACAAACCCAATATACTCTTGCAGAGAGTATAAAAATTAAATTAACAATTCGCATTGCCGCAACTCTATCAGTTGCACCACGCGCCACTTTCAAGAATTCTCCGATAATCAGCATTTACATATTATTCATACAAACACACATTCGTTTGAAATTATATGTATGCATGTATGTATGTATGTGTGTATTCGGCGCGGCCAGCGTCTGCCGGCAGCGCTGTCGCCACAGCGTCTGCCGGCAGCGCTGTCGCCACACAAGCATCGAAAACGTTCGAACATGTGTTTGTATGTTTCTGTCTCGCTCTCGCGTGTAAGTGATATTGCAGTTAAATAACAAACTTTCTAACGCAGTAGCTCTTTTGTTAAAGGTAGTATGTTGATGCCACTTTCAGAATAGTTTGATTTTATATGTCTCTATACGAATGTTGAATTACAACACTCTACTATATGAATAAATGCCTTAAAAACGGCATTAAAGCGTAAAAGTTTTTTAGCTGATGTGGGGAAAAGGGGCGTGGCAGCTCAAAATTTTTAATGGTATTGCATTAAGGGTGTCACTAGCAACCTGTTTACCAGAAATGGTGTTCCTAAGTGCCATAGTTACTGAGTTATTGGCCTAAAAGTAAATTTTTTTTCGAGGTGTGTCTGGTTTTTTGCTCATTGCGGGGGCGGTAAGGGGCGTGGCAACAATTTGAAATAAACTTGATCTGATCGCGAAGATAACGGACTTTCATTCCAAATTTGGTGTCTCTAGCTTTTGTAGTTTAAAAGATCCAGGTGTTCATACGGACGGACGGACAGACAGACAGACAGACAGACAGACAGACAGACAGACAGACGGACAGACGGACATTGCTATATCGACTCGGCTGTTGATGCTGATCTAGAATATATATACTTTATGGGGTCGGCCACGCCTCCTTCTGCCTGTTACGCACATTTCGCTTCTGACAAACCTAATAGACCCCTATACTCTTTTTTAGAGTACGGGGTCTAAAAATGGAAAAAACAAAATAAACAAGAAAGAAAGGCTACAGTCGATCGAGCCGACTGTAAAAGACCCCGTACTCCCATAGAAGTGAGCAATTGTATTCAATTTAAATTTAAATTTTTGAATGAAATTTAAAAATTTTAATTTTATATGTACATTTTGAATTGAAATTAAAAACAAGAAAGAAAAGTACAGTCGAGCGCGCCCGTATAATACTCTCTGCATTTGTCCCGATTAAATTATTAAAATCGGTATCCACATATTACTATGTGTTTTACTTGCATTAAAACACGTTGAAACAAAAACAATCTAAGCATAATCAAACATACATCTGTTTGTTTGTATTCGTTTGACAATATGTATATGATGCAAATATGTATGCATGTATGTGTGTATTCGGCGCAGCCAGCGACCGAGGGCAGCGCTGCCCACACACAGGCAGCGAAAACGTTCGAACATGTGCTTGTGTGTTTCTATCTCGCTTGCACCTATGGGTTGATATTGCGTTCAATTATCAATATTGTAACGCTTCTAGTTTTCTTGTTTATAGTCCGATTTTAATGCGCCTTTCAGGATAGTTTAATATAGTTAGTCTCCACACCAGTTATAAACTACAATACTGTACGATACGGAAAAAACGGCATTGAAGCTTGAAAACTATTTTATAAATTGTGGGAAAAGTGGGCGTGGCAGTCAAAAATTTTAAATGGCAATGTAACTATGCTCTCGCAAAGAATACCCGTACCAGAATTGGTGATCCTAGGTGCCATAGTTACTTAGATATTTGCCGAAAACACCAATTTTTCACGAGGTGTGTCCAGTTTTTGGCTTATTGTGGGCGAATGGGGCGTGATATCGAAAAAAAAGATTCTTGTATTGACTGACTAAATATCTGATCGTTTGACACCAAGCTCGAACTTGTAGCTCTTACCATCTCTGAAATCTGTTTGTTCATACGGACAGACAGACGGACAGACAGACAGACGGACAGACGGACATGGCTATATCGACTCGGCTTGTGATACTGATCAAGAATATATATACTTTATGGGGTCTGCACGCCTCCTTCTGCCTGTTACATACTTTTGCACAAACCCAATATACTCTTGCAGAGAGTATAAAAATTAAATTAACAATTCGCATTGCCGCAACTCTATCAGTTGCACCACGCGCCACTTTCAAGAATTCTCCGATAATCAGCATTTACATATTATTCATACAAACACACATTCGTTTGAAATTATATGTATGCATGTATGTATGTATGTGTGTATTCGGCGCGGCCAGCGTCTGCCGGCAGCGCTGTCGCCACAGCGTCATAACAAACTTTCTAACGCAGTAGCTCTTTTGTTAAAGGTAGTATGTTGATGCCACTTTCAGAATAGTTTGATTTTATATGTCTCTATACGAATGTTGAATTACAACACTCTACTATATGAATAAATGCCTTAAAAACGGCATTAAAGCGTAAAAGTTTTTTAGCTGATGTGGGGAAAAGGGGCGTGGCAGCTCAAAATTTTTAATGGTATTGCATTAAGGGTGTCACTAGCAACCTGTTTACCAGAAATGGTGTTCCTAAGTGCCATAGTTACTGAGTTATTGGCCTAAAAGTAAATTTTTTTCGAGGTGTGTCTGGTTTTTTGCTCATTGCGGGGGCGGTAAGGGGCGTGGCAACAATTTGAAATAAACTTGATCTGCTCGCGAAGATAACGGACTTTCATTCCAAATTTGGTGTCTCTAGCTTTTGTAGTTTAAAAGATCCAGGTGTTCATACGGACGGACGGACAGACAGACAGACAGACAGACAGACAGACAGACAGACAGACAGACAGACAGACAGACGAACGGACAGACGGACATTGCTATATCGACTCGGCTGTTGATGCTGATCTAGAATATATATACTTTATGGGGTCGGCATCGCCTCCTTCTGCCTGTTACGCACATTTCGCTTCTGACAAACCTAATAGACCCCTATACTCTTTTTTAGAGTACGGGGTCTAATAAGGTCTAAATCATCTAGGATGACTAGAAAGGCCAAAAAATGGAAAAAACAAAAAAAAGTTCGAAAAATGTAAAAATTTGAATCTGTGGTGATTCCAGAATAAAGTCTAATATCGTCTAGGATGACTAGAAACGCCAAAAAAAGGGAAAAAACAAAGAAATGTTCAAAAAAAATTTATGTTGTCGAAATCATAATTATTTTTAGACCCCGTACTCTAAAAAAGAGTATAGGGGTCTATTAGGTTTGTCAGAAGCGAAATGTGCGTAACAGGCAGAAGGAGGCGTGGCCGACCCCATAAAGTATATATATTCTAGATCAGCATCAACAGCCGAGTCGATATAGCAATGTCCGTCTGTCCGTCTGTCTGTCTGTCCGTCTGTCCGTCCGTCCGTATGAACACCTGGATCTTTTAAACTACAAAAGCTAGAGACACCAAATTTGGAATGAAAGTCCGTTATCTTCGCGAGCAGATCAAGTTTATTTCAAATTGTTGCCACGCCCCTTACCGCCCCCGCAATGAGCAAAAAACCAGACACACCTCGAAAAAAATTCACTTTTAGGCCAATAAGCAGGTAAGCAGGTCTGGTAAGCAGGTTGCTAGAGACGGCCTTAATGCAATGCCATTAAAAATTTTGAGCTGCCACGCCCCTTTTCCCCACATCAGCTAAAAAACTTTTACGCTTTAATGCCGTTTTTAAGGTATTTATTCATATAGTAGAGTATTGTAATTCAACATTCGTATAGAGACATATAAAATCAAACTATTCTGAAAGTGGCATCAACATACTACCTTTAACAAAAGAGCTACTGCGTTAGAAAGTTTGTTATTTAACTGCAATATCACTTACGCGCGAGAGCGAGACAGAAATATACAAACACATGTTCGAACGTTTTCGATGCTTGTGTGGCGACAGCGCTGCCGGTAGACGCTGGCCACGCCGAATACACACATACATACATACATGCATACATATAATTTCAAACGAATGTGTGTTTGTATGAATAATATGTAAATGCTGATTATCGGAGAATTCTTGAAAATTGCGCGTGGTGCAACTGATAGTTTAGTTAGTTTAATTTTTTTTAAATTTCAATTCAAAATGTACATCTATATATATAACAAGAAAGAAAAGTACAGTCGAGCGCGCCCGACCGTATAATACTCTCTGCATTTGTCCCGATTAAATTATTAAAATCGGTATCGAGATATTACAATGTGAATTACTTGCATTAAAACACGTTGAAACAAAAACAATCTAAGCATAATCAAACACACATCTGTTTGTTTGTATTCGAATACACATACGTTTGGCAATATGTATATGATGCAAATATGTGTGTATGTATGTGTGTATTCGGCGCAGCCAGCGATCGCGGGCAGCGCTGCCGACACACAGGCAGCGAAAACGTTCGAACATGTGCTTGTGTGTTTCTATCTCGCTTGCACCTATGGGTTGATATTGCGTTCAATTATCAATATTGTAACGCTTCTAGTTTTCTTGTTTATAGTCCGATTTTAATGCGCCTTTCAGTATAGTTTAATATAGTTAGGTCTCCACACGAATTATAGAATTACAATACTGTACGATACGAACAAGTTCGCCAAAACCGGCATTGAAGGTTCCAGACTTTTTTATCAAATGTGGGAAAAGTGGGCGTGGCAGTCCAAAATTTTAAATGGCAACGCAACTATGCTGTCGCTACGAACCTCCCGTTCCAGAATTGGTGATCCTAGGTGCCATAGTTACTGAGATATTTGCCGAAAACACCAATTTTTTCCGAGGTGTGTCCAGTTTTTTGCTTATTGTGGGCGAATGGGGCGTGGCATCGAAAAAAAAAAAGATTCTTGTATTGACTGACTAAATATATGATCGTTTGACACCAAGCTCGAACTTGTAGCTCTTACCATCTCTGAAATCTGTTTGTTCATACGGACAGACAGACAGACAGACGGACAGACAGACGGACA
The DNA here is from genome assembly GCA_018151165.1 of Drosophila arawakana. NCBI lineage: Eukaryota > Metazoa > Arthropoda > Insecta > Diptera > Drosophilidae > Drosophila > Drosophila arawakana. Next base: position 200,092 of record JAECWX010000070.1, on the reverse strand, counting down.
GACAGACGGACAGACGGACAGACGGACATGGCTATATCGACTCGGCTTGTGATGCTGATCAAGAATATATATACTTTATGGGGTCTGCCACGCCTCCTTCTGCCTGTTACATACTTTGCACAAACCCAATATACTCTTGCAGAGAGTATAACAAGAAAGAAAAGTACAGTCGAGCGCGCCCGACCGTATAATACTCTCTGCATTTGTCCCGATTAAATTATTAAAATCGGTATCGAGATATTACAATGTGAATTACTTGCATTAAAACACGTTGAAACAAAAACAATCTAAGCATAATCAAACACACATCTGTTTGTTTGTATTCGAATACACATACGTTTGGCAATATGTATATGATGCAAATATGTGTGTATGTATGTGTGTATTCGGCGCAGCCAGCGATCGCGGGCAGCGCTGCCGACACACAGGCAGCGAAAACGTTCGAACATGTGCTTGTGTGTTTCTATCTCGCTTGCACCTATGGGTTGATATTGCGTTCAATTATCAATATTGTAACGCTTCTAGTTTTCTTGTTTATAGTCCGATTTTAATGCGCCTTTCAGTATAGTTTAATATAGTTAGGTCTCCACACGAATTATAGAATTACAATACTGTACGATACGAACAAGTTCGCCAAAACCGGCATTGAAGGTTCCAGACTTTTTTATCAAATGTGGGAAAAGTGGGCGTGGCAGTCCAAAATTTTAAATGGCAACGCAACTATGCTGTCGCTACGAACCTCCCGTTCCAGAATTGGTGATCCTAGGTGCCATAGTTACTGAGATATTTGCCGAAAACACCAATTTTTTCCGAGGTGTGTCCAGTTTTTTGCTTATTGTGGGCGAATGGGGCGTGGCATCGAAAAAAAAAAAAAGATTCTTGTATTGACTGACTAAATATCTGATCGTTTGACACCAAGCTCGAACTTGTAGCTCTTACCATCTCTGAAATCTGTTTGTTCATACGGACAGACAGACAGACAGACGGACAGACAGACGGACAGACAGACGGACAGACGGACAGACGGACATGGCTATATCGACTCGGCTTGTGATGCTGATCAAGAATATATATACTTTATGGGGTCTGCCACGCCTCCTTCTGCCTGTTACATACTTTGCACAAACCCAATATACTCTTGCAGAGAGTATAAAAAGCAAACTCACTTCCTGTGTGTACTCAAAATTCAGTATGATAATTAGTGTCTTTTGCTTTCATTTTTTTTTTAATAGATCAGCTTTTTTATCTACTTGGTTTGTATGAAAAAAAAATATGGAAAAACTTTTTGGAAATGTAAGAAAAAGCAAAATAAAAAACAATTCGGAAAAATTACACAAACAACAACATACATGTTTGCATAATGTGAATGGCAAAAATGCTCTTCTCAAAGAGGAGATCAGGCAACTCTTTTTGTTTCTGGCAGTGGGGGAAAACTGTCTGGCTACTCTTTCAACCGCCACAAAAATTTAAGAGTGTTTCAAGCAAGATATCAGAGGAAATTCACGTTTGTTCGGTGGCGCTTTAATATTATTGTCAGGAGATTTTCGCCAAACGTTACCGGTTCTTGCGCGAGCTCCACCAGCTGATCAATTGAATGCCTGCTTGAAATCATCATATTTGTGGAGATATGTTAGAACGTTGAAATTGATGACAAATATGCGTGTTCAATTACAAAACGATCCATGTGCTGCTAACTTTACAAAGCAGTTATTAGAAATGGGAAATGGCAAGATGCCTGTTGACAATGCAACTGGATTAATCACACTACCAAGCAACTTTTGTCGATTAGTAGACACGAAAGAAGTGTTGGTCGAAAAAGTTTTTCCAAATTTTTGAAGAAAACTATCACAATCATACATGGCTTAGTGAACGTGCAATTTTAGCAGCAAAAAATAAGGACGTCAATGATTTAAACGCAAATATTTTACACAAAATTACGAATCCAGTTGTTTCATACAAATCGGTTGATACCATTATGGATCAGGATGAGGTAGTGAATTATCCCACCGAATTTTTAAATTCTCTTGATTTGCCAGGAATTCCTCCCCACAATTTGCAATTGAAAGTTGGGGCATCAATCATTATGCTAAGAAATTTAAATCATCCCAAACTTTGTAACGGAACAAGACTTGCAGTAAGAAAATTAATGACTAATCTTATTGAAGCCACTATTATAATAGGCAAGTACAAAGGCGAACATTTATTAATACCAAGAATTCCTATGATTCCTCCCGATTTGACGTTCAATTTTAAAAGACTTCAATTTCCTGTTCGCCTCGCTTTCGCTATAACAATAAATAAAGCACAAGGCCAATCATTGAAAGTTTGCGGCATTAATTTAGAAAAACCAGTTTTCTCCCATGGTCAACTGTATGTCGGATCGTCTCGCGTTGGAAAATCATCTGCTTTATATGTATACTGTCAAGATGGAAAAACTAAAAATGTTGTTTATTTAAAAGCACTTAATTAAAAAACTTTTTAGAAAATTTGTTGTCTGCATTATTTTTAACAAAATGTTTTTCCAACCAAAAAAGATTTTTCAATAGCAGGTAAATCTATAATACAAGAACGCCGCGAAGCGCGCCGGGCCCGCTAGTCTATATATATAAAAAAAGCAAACTCACTTCCTGTGTGTACTCAAAATTCAGTATGATAATTAGTGTCTTTTGCTTTCATTTTTTTTTAATAGATCAGCTTTTTTATCTACTTGGTTTGTATGAAAAAAAAATATGGAAAAACTTTTTGGAAATGTAAGAAAAAGCAAAATAAAAAACAATTCGGAAAAATTACACAAACAACATACATGTTTGCATAATGTGAATGGCAAAAATGCTCTTCTCAAAGAGGAGATCAGGCAACTCGGGGAAAACTGTCTGTCTGTCGGGGAAAACTGTCTGGCTACTCTTTCAACCGCCACAAAAATTTAAGAGTGTTTCAAGCAAGATATCAGAGGAAATTCACGTTTGTTCGGTGGCGCTTTAATATTATTGTCAGGAGATTTTCGCCAAACGTTACCGGTTCTTGCGCGAGCTACACCAGCTGATCAATTGAATGCCTGCTTGAAATCATCATATTTGTGGAGATATGTTAGAACGTTGAAATTAATGACAAATATGCGTGTTCAATTACAAAACGATCCATGTGCTGCTAACTTTACAAAGCAGTTATTAGAAATGGGAAATGGCAAGATGCCTATTGACAATGCAACTGGATTAATCACACTACCAATCAACTTTTGTCGATTAGTAGACACGAAAGAAGTGTTGGTCGAAAAAGTTTTTCCAAATTTTGAAGAAAACTATCACAATCATACATGGCTTAGTGAACGTGCAATTTTAGCAGCAAAAAAAATTTTAGCAAATAAAAATAACATTTTGAACAGAAAATAAAATTTAACATAAATTTGTATTTTGAACAGAAATTTCCATTTTGAATGGAAAATAAAATTTAACACAGATTTGTATTTTGAACAAAGATTTAAATTTTGAGCAGAAATTAAAATTTAACATAAATGTGCATTTTGAAAAGAAATTAACATTTGGAACAGAAAATAAAATTTAACATCAATTTGTATTTTAAACAAAAATTTATATTTTGAACAGAATATAAAATTTACAAAAAAATTTAACATAAATTTGTATTTTGAACAGAAATTAATTTTGAAAAGTACATTTTGAACAGAAAATAAAATTTAACATAAATTTGTATTTTGAACAAAACTTTTTGAACAAAAATTTACATTTTGAACGGAAAATAATATTTAACATAAATTTGTATTTTAAACAAAAATTTACATTTTGAAGAGAACATAAAATTTAACACACATTTGTATTTTGAAAAGAGATTAACATTTGGAACAGAAAGTAAATTTTAACATCAATTTGTATTTTGAACAGAAATTAAAATTTTGAACAGAAAAAAAATTAAACATAAATTTGTATTTTGAACAGAAATGTACATTTAGAACAGAAAATAAAATTTAACATAAATTTGTATTTTAAACAAAAATTTACATTTTGAAGAGAACATAAAATTTAACACACATTTGTATTTTGAAAAGAGATTAACATTTGGAACAGAAAGTAAAATTTAACATCAATTTGTATTTTGAACAGAAAAAAATTAAACATAAATTTGTATTTTGAACAGAAATGTACATTTAGAACAGAAAATAAAATTTAACATAAATTTGTATTTTAAACAAAAATTTACATTTTGAAGAGAACATAAAATTAAACGCACATTTGTATTTTGAAAACAAATTTACATTTTGTACAGAAAATTAAGTTTAACATATATTTGTATTTTGAACAGAAATGTACATTTTGAACGGAAAATAAAATTTAACATAAATTTGTATTTTAAACAAAAATTTACATTTTGAAGAGAACATAAAATTTAACACACATTTGTATTTTGAAAAGAGATTAACATTTGGAACAGAAAGTAAAATTTAACATCAATTTGTATTTTGAACAGAAATTAAAATTTTGAACAGAAAAAAATTAAACATAAATTTGTATTTTGAACACAAATGTACATTTAGAACAGAAAATAATATGTAACATAAATTTGTATTATGAACAGATATTTACATTTTGAACGGAAAATAAAATTAAACATAAATTTGTATTCTAAACAAAAATTTGTATTTGAATAGACAATAAAATTTAACATAAATGTGTATTTTGACCAGAAATATACATAATGAACGGAAAATGAAATTTAACATTAATTTGTATTTTGACCAAAAATTAAAATTTTGAACAGAAAAAAATTAAACATATATTTGTATTTTGAGCAGAAATTTACATTTTGAACAGAAAACACAATCTATATATATAAAAAGCAAACTCACTTCCTGTGTGTACTCAAAATTCAGTATGATAATTAGTGTCTTTTGCTTTCATTTTTTTTTTAATAGATCAGCTTTTTTATCTACTTGGTTTGTATGAAAAAAAATATGGAAAAACTTTTTGGAAATGTAAGAAAAAGCAAAATAAAAAACAATTCGGAAAAATTACACAAACAACAACATACATGTTTGCATAATGTGAATGGCAAAAATGCTCTTCTCAAAGAGGAGATCAGGCAACTCTTTTTGTTTCTGGCAGTGGGGGAAAACTGTCTGGCTACTCTTTCAACCGCCACAAAAATTTAAGAGTGTTTCAAGCAAGATATCAGAGGAAATTCACGTTTGTTCGGTGGCGCTTTAATATTATTGTCAGGAGATTTTCGCCAAACGTTACCGGTTCTTGCGCGAGCTCCACCAGCTGATCAATTGAATGCCTGCTTGAAATCATCATATTTGTGGAGATATGTTAGAACGTTGAAATTGATGTCAAATATGCGTGTTCAATTACAAAACGATCCATGTGCTGCTAACTTTACAAAGCAGTTATTAGAATTGGGAAATGGCAAGATGCCTGTTGACAATGCAACTGGATTAATCACACTACCAAGCAACTTATGTCGATTAGTAGACACGAAAGAAGTGTTGGTCGAAAAAGTTTTTCCAAATTTTGAAGAAAACTATCACAATCATACATGGCTTAGTGAACGTGCAATTTTAGCAGCAAAAAATAAGGACGTCAATGATTTAAACGCAAATATTTTACACAAAATTACGAATCCAGTTGTTTCATACAAATCGGTTGATACCATTATGGATCAGGATGAGGTAGTGAATTATCCCACCGAATTTTTAAATTCTCTTGATTTGCCAGGAATTCCTCCCCACAATTTGCAATTGAAAGTTGGGGCATCAATCATTATGCTAAGAAATTTAAATCATCCCAAACTTTGTAACGGAACAAGACTTGCAGTAAGAAAATTAATGACTAATCTTATTGAAGCCACTATTATAATAGGCAAGTACAAAGGCGAACATTTATTAATACCAAGAATTCCTATGATTCCTCCCGATTTGACGTTCAATTTTAAAAGACTTCAATTTCCTGTTCGCCTCGCTTTCGCTATAACAATAAATAAAGCACAAGGCCAATCATTGAAAGTTTGCGGCATTAATTTAGAAAAACCAGTTTTCTCCCATGGTCAACTGTATGTCGGATCGTCTCGCGTTGGAAAATCATCTGCTTTATATGTATACTGTCAAGATGGAAAAACTAAAAATGTTGTTTATTTAAAAGCACTTAATTAAAAAACTTTTTAGAAAATTTGTTGTCTGCATTATTTTTAACAAAATGTTTTTCCAACCAAAAAAGATTTTTCAATAGCAGGTAAATCTATAATACAAGAACGCCGCGAAGCGCGCCGGGCCCGCTAGTATAATATTAAAATTTTTAAATTTCATTCGTGTTGATGTGCTCCAGTTGCAGTAGCGCTATACCCAATGCACCGGTGTGCAATCGGATAATGCCACTGCTTCCCTCGCTGCTGTCTCCAAATGCCACAACGCTGCCGCTGTCGCCGTCGCCGTCACTGGAGGATGTACGATGAGCACTGAAATTCATTTGAATTTAAAAGCATGCTCATCCGCATGCTCGTATTTGTGCTGTTGTTAATTTGTGTATTTTTGCCACGCCCCTCAGGTACGTACATTGTAGGCGGAAGATGTCCATGATGTTAACAGCTAATTGGCGCAGTGCTCATTTGTGGCCGCAATGCCACTGGCTGGATCAGACAAGGATCCGTTGAGCCTCCCACGCCGCTGTCACTGTTGCTGCATGGCCATGGGCATGTCCAAAATCCCATGGATGGAGGATTTTGGCCATCTAATGGCTGGATACACATCTTGCAGGATCCATCTACTTGGCGATGCCACTGCCAACATCAGAACTGCCACCATTTGGAGATGGCAGACGTCTGTCAGCAGTGTGACGTCCCACGCCGCAGTCGCTATTTATTTTACTGCTTGGTCAAACAGTTTTGGTATGACCAGAATCCCCAGGATGCGGATATCTGGACATCCAATGAATGGTGCAGCATCTGGAAGGATGCTACTTATTGGCTGCACCATTCACACCACCAGAGTTGCCACCGTATGGAGATGGCAGCCGTCTGTTAGTGGAGTGCTGTCCCACGCCGCTGTCAAATTTTTGGCCCAGAGAAAGGGTATGGCCAGAATCCACAAGAAGCGGACTTCTGGACATTGGATGTGTGGAACACCTTCTCCAAGGATGCCCCTAAGTGGCCAGAGCAATCCGCCTGTCAGAGTTGCCACCATGGGTCAACGGAGTTTCTCCCACGCCGCAGTCGCATTAATTTACTCAGAGATTGGGTATGAGCAGATTGTTCAGGATGCACGCATCTGGTCAACCATTGGTAGAGGACGCTTCTCAAGGGTTGCCACCGCTTTTCTGGACAAGATTTGTTGTCATAGTTGCCGCAGTTTATTGTTTTTATGTACACATCAATATGACAATTATTTGTCACATTGATGTGTGACAAGTGTGAGGTGTGATGCCCATGGGGGCGCCTCCACGCCCACTCACCACCCATGAGGGGTGGAGAGGGGGCGCGAGGCGTCGCCAGCGGTGCCGCCATATTTAGACCCCGTACTCTAATAAAGAGTATAGGGTCTATTAGGTTTGTCAGAAGCGAAATGTGCGTAACAGGCAGAAGGAGGCGTGGCCGACCCCATCAAGTATATATATTCTAGATCAGCATCAACAGCCGAGTCGATATAGCCATGTCCGTCTGTCTGTCTGTCCGTCTGTCCGTCTGTCTGTCCGTATGAACAAACAGATTTCAGAGATGGTAAGAGCTACAAGTTCGAGCTTGGTGTCAAACGATCAGATATTTAGTCAGTCAATACAAGAATCTTTTTTTTTTTCGATGCCACGCCCCATTCGCCCACAATAAGCAAAAAACTGGACACACCTCGTGAAAAATTGGTGTTTTCGGCAAATATCTAAGTAACTATGGCACCTAGGATCATCAATTCTGGTACGGGTGTTCTTTGCGAGAGCATAGTTACATTGCCATTTAAAATTTTTGACTGCCACGCCCACTTTTCCCACAATTTATAAAATAGTTTTCAAGCTTCAATGCCGTTTTTTCCGTATCGTACAGTATTATAGTTTATAACTGGTGTGGAGACTAAACTATATATACTATATTAAACTATCCTGAAAGGCGCATTAAAATCGGACTATAAACAAGAAAACTAGAAGCGTTACAATATTGATAATTGAACGCAATATCAACCCATAGGTGCAAGCGAGATAGAAACACACAAGCACATGTTCGAACGTTTTCGCTGCCTGTGTGTGGGCAGCGCTGCCCGCGGTCGCTGGCTGCGCCGAATACACACATACATTCATACATATTCGAATACAAACAAACAGATGTATGTTTGATTATGCTTAGATTGTTTTTGTTTCAACGTGTTTTAATGCAAGTAAAACACATAGTAATATGTGGATACCGATTTTAATAATTTAATCGGGACAAATGCAGAGAGTATTATACGGGTGCGCTCGACTGTACTTTTCTTTCTTGTTTTTAATTTCAATTCAAAATGTACATATAAAATTAAAATTTTTAAATTTCATTCAAAAATTTAAATTTAAATTGAATACAATTGCTCACTTCTATGGGAGTACGGGGTCTTTTACAGTCGGCTCGATCGACTGTAGCCTTTCTTACTTGTTAGTTGTATTCCAATTCAAAATCGGTTGAGTTTTGACGGAGATAATCAAGATCAAAGCTTAAAATGTGGTGATTCCAAAATAAGGTCTAATATCGTCTAGGATGACTAAAAACGCCAAAAAATGAAAAAAAACAAACAAAAGTTCGAAAAATGTTAAAATTTTAAAATGTGGTGATTCCAAAATAAGGTCTAATATAGTCTAGGATGACTAGAAACGCCAAAAAATGGAATAAAAAAAAAGAATTGTTCAAAAAAAATTTATGTTGACGAAATCATAATTATTTTGGAGTTGAGTCAATATAATCATAATTATTTCGGAGTTGAGTCAATATAAGTTGTATTCCAATTTAAAATCGGTTTAGTTTTGGCGGAGATAATCAAGATCAAAGCATAAAATGTTTTGATTTCAAAATAAGGTCTAAAATCGTCTAGGATGAGTAGAAACGCCAAAAAGTGGAAAAATGAAAAAAAAATTCGAAAAATTTATAAATTTTCGAAATTATAATTATTTTGCAGTTGAGTCAATATAAATGGTATTCCAACTCGAAATCGGTCGAGTTTTGACGCAGATAATCAAAATCAAGGCCTCAAATGCGGTAGTTCCAAAATAAGGTCTAAAATCATCTAGTATGACTAGAAACGCCAAAAAATAAAAAAAAAACAAAAAAAGGATCGAAAAAATTTATAAGTTTTCGAAATCATAATTATTTTTAGGTAGAGTCAATATAAGTTGTATTCCAATTCAAAATCGGTTTAGTTTTGACGGAGATAATCAAGATCAAGACTTAAAATGTGGTGATTCCAAAATAAGGTCTAAAATCATCTAGGATGACTAGAAACGCCAAAAACTGGAAAAAACAAAAAAAGTTAAAAAAAAATGAACAAATTTTAAAATGTGGTGATTCCAAAATAAGGTCTAATATCGTCTAGGATGACTAGAATCGCCAAAAAATGAAAAAAAAAACAAAAAAAAGTTCGAAAAATGTTAATATTTTAAAATGTGGTGATTCCCAAATAAGGTCTAATATCGTCTAGGATGACTAGAAACGCCAAAAAATGGAAAAAAAAAACAAAAAAAAAATGTTGAAAAAAAATATATGTTGTCGAAATCATAATTATTTTGGAGTTGAGTCAATATAAGTTGTATTCCAATTTAAAATTGGTTGAGTTTTGGCGGAGATATTGAAGATCAAGACTTAAAATGCGGTGGTTCCAAAATAAGGTCTCAAATCATCTGGGATGATAAGAAACGCCTAAAAAAGGAAATAACAAAAAAAAAATTCGAAAAATTAAAAAACTTTTGAAATCATAATTATTTTGAAGGTGAGTCAATATAAATGATATTTCAATTCAAAATCGGTTGAGTTTTGACGGAGATAATCAGGATCAAAGCATAAAATGTTTTGATTCCAAAATAAGGTCTAAAATCGTCTAGGATGATTAGAAACACCAAAAAATGGAAAAAAAAAAAAAAAAAGTTCGAAAAATGTAAAATTTTTTGAAATTATAATTATTTTGAAGGTATGTCAATATAAATGGTATTCCAATTCAAAATCGGTTGAGTTTTGACAGAGATAATCGAGATCTAGACCTTAAATGTGTTAATTCCAAAATAAGGTCTAATATCGTCTAGGATGACTAGAAACGCCAAAAAATGGAAAAAACAAAAAAAAGTTTAAAAAATGTTAAAATTTTAAAATGTGGTGATTCCAAAATAAGGTCTAATATCGTCTAGGATGACTAGAAACGCCAAAAAATGGAAAAAAAACAAAGAAATGTTCAAAAAAAATTTATGTTGTCGAAATCATAATTATTTTGGAGTTGAGTCGGTTTAGTTTTGGCGGAGATAATCAAGATCAAAGCATAAAATGTTTTGATTCCAAAATAAGGTCTAAAATCGTCTAGGATGAGTAGAAACGCCAAAAAATGGAAAAATGAAAAAAAAGTTCGAAAAATTTTTAAATTTTCGAAATTATAATTATTTTGCAGTTGAGTCAATATAAGTTGTATTCCAATTCAAAATCGGTTTAGTTTTGACGGAGATAATCAAGATCAAGACTTAAAATGTGGTGGTTCCAAAATAAGGTCTCAAATCATCTGGGATGATAAGAAACGCCTAAAAAAGGATATAACAAAAAAAAAATTCGAAAAATTAAAAAACTTTTGAAATCATAATTATTTTGAAGGTGAGTCAATATAAATGATATTTCAATTCAAAATCGGTTGAGTTTTGACGGAGATAATCAGGATCAAAGCATAAAATGTTTTGATTCCAAAATAAGGTCTAAAATCGTCTAGGATGACTAGAAACGCCAAAAAATGGAAAAACAAAAAAAAGTTAAAAAAAAAAATAAAAAAATGTTAGAATGTGGTGATTCCAAAATAAGGTCTAATATCGTCTAGGACGACTAGAATCGCCAAAAAATGAAAAAAACAAAAAAAAGTTCGAAAAATGTTAATATTTTAAAATGTGGTGATTCCAAAATAAGGTCTAATATCGTCTAGGATGACTAGAAACGCCAAAAAATGGAAAAAAAAAAAAAAAAAAGTTCGAAAAATGTATACATTTTCGAAATTATAATTATTTTTAGGTAGAGTCAATATAAGTTGTATTCCAATTCAAAATCGGTTGAGTTCTGACGAAGATAATCAAGATCAAAGCTTAAAATGTGGTGATTCCAAAATAAGGTCTCAAATCATCTGGGATGATAAGAAACGCCTAAAAAAGGAAATAACAAAAAAAAAAAATTCGAAAAATTAAAAAACTTTTGAAATCATAATTATTTTGAAGGTGAGTCAATATAAATGATATTTCAATTCAAAATCGGTTGAGTTTTGACGGAGATAATCAGGATCAAAGCATAAAATGTTTTGATTCCAAAATAAGGTCTAAAATCGTCTAGGATGATTAGAAACGCCAAAAAATGGGAAAAAAAAAAAAAAAGTTCGAAAAATGTAAAATTTTCGAAATTATAATTATTTTTAGGTAGAGTCAATATAAGTTGTATTCCAATTCAAAATCGCTTGAGTTTTGACAGAGATAATCGAGATCTAGATCTAAAATGTGGTGATTCCAAAATAAGGTCTAAAATCGTCTAGGATGACTAGAATAACCAAAAAATGAAAAAACAAAAAAAAGTTCGAAAAATGTTAATATTTTAAAATGTGGTGATTCCAAAATAAGGTCTAATATCGTCTAGGATGACTATAAACGCCAAAAAATGGAAAAAAAACAAAGAAATGTTCAAAAAAAATTTATGTTGTCGAAATCATAATTATTTTGGAGTTTAGTCAATATAAGTTGTATGCCAAATTAAAATTGGTTGAGTTTTGGCGGAGATAATGAAGATAAAAGCATAAAATGTTTTGATTCCAAAATAAGGTCTAAAATCATCTAGGATGACTAGAAACGACAAAAAATAGAAAAAACAAAAAAACGTTCGAAAAATGTTAATATTTTAAAATGTGGTGATTCCAAAATAAGGTCTAATATCGTCTAGGATGACTATAAACGCCAAAAAATGAAAAAAAAAACAATGAAATGTTCAAAAAAAATTTATGTTGTCGAAATCATAATTATTTTTAGGTAGAGTCAATATAAGTTGTATTCCAATTCAAAATCGGTTTAGTTTTGACGGAGATAATCAAGATCAAGACTTAAAATGTGGTGATTCCAAAATAAGGTCTAAAATCATCTAGGATGACTAGAAACGCCAAAAAATGGAAAAAACAAAAAAAGTTAAAAAAAAATGAACAAATTTTAAAATGTGGTGATTCCAAAATAAGGTCTAATATCGTCTAGGATGACTAGAATCGCCAAAAAATGAAAAAAAAAACAAAAAAAAGTTCGAAAAATGTTAATATTTTAAAATGTGGTGATTCCAAAATAAGGTCTAATATCGTCTAGGATGACTAGAAACGCCAAAAAATGGAAAAAAAAAAAAAAAAAAAAAAAATGTTGAAAAAAAATATATGTTGTCGAAATCATAATTATTTTGGAGTTGAGTCAATATAAGTTGTATTCCAATTTAAAATTGGTTGAGTTTTGGCGGAGATATTGAAGATGAAAGCATAAAATGTTTTGATTCCAAAATAAGGTCTAAAATCGTCTAGGATGACTAGAAACGCCAAAAAATGGAAAAAACAAAAAAAAGTTTAATAAATGTTAAAATTTTAAAATGTGGTGATTCCAAAATAAGGTCTAATATCGTCTAGGATGACTAGAAACGCCAAAAAATGGAAAAAACAAAAAAAAGTTTAAAAAATGTTAAAATTTTAAAATGTGGTGATTCCAAAATAAGGTCTAATATCGTCTAGGATGACTAGAAACGCCAAAAAATGGAAAAAAAACAAAGAAATGTTCAAAAAAAATGTATGTTGTCGAAATCATAATTATTTTGGAGTTGAGTCGGTTTAGTTTTGGCAGAGATAATCAAGATCAAAGCATAAAATGTTTTGATTCTAAAATAAGGTCTAAAATCGTCTAGGATGAGTAGAAACGCCAAAAAATGGAAAAATGAAAAAAAAGTTCGAAAAATTTATAAATTTTCGAAATTATAATTATTTTGCAGTTGAGTCAATATAAATGGTATTCCAACTCGAAATCGGTCGAGTTTTGACGCAGATAATCAAAATCAAGGCCTAAAATGTGGTAGTCCCAAAAAAAGTTCTAAAATCATCTAGTATGACTAGAAACGCCAAAAAATAGAAAAAACAAAAAAAGTTCGAAAAAATTTATAAGTTTTCGAAATAATAATTATTTTTAGGTAGAGTCAATATAAGTTGTATTCCAATTCAAAATCGGTTTAGTTTTGACGGAGATAATCAAGATCAAGACTTAAAATGTGGTGGTTCCAAAATAAGGTCTAAAATCAGATAGGATGACTAGAAACGCCAAAAAATGGAAAAAACAAAAAAAAGTTAAAAAAAAAAAAAAAATTTTAGAATGTGGTGATTCCAAAATAAGGTCTAAAATCGTCTAGGATGACTAGAAACACCAAAAAATGAAAAAACAAAAAAAGTTCGAAAAATGTTAATATTTTAAAATGTGGTGATTCCAAAATAAGTTCTAATATCGTCTAGGATGACTAGAAACGCCAAAAAATGGAAAAAAAACAAAGAAATGTTCAAAAAAAATTTATGTTGTCGAATTCATAATTATTTTGGAGTTGAGTCAATATAAGTTGTATGCCAATTTAAAATTGGTTGAGTTTTGGCGGAGATAATGAAGATAAAAGCATAAAATGTTTTGATTCCAAAATAAGATCTAAAATCATCTAGGATGACTAGAAACGAAAAAAAATAGAAAAAACAAAAAAAACGTTCGAAAAATGTTAATATTTTAAAATGTGGTGGTTCCAAAATAAGGTCTAATATCGTCTAGGATGACTAGAAACGCCAAAAAATGGAATAAAAAAAAAGAATTGTTCAAAAAAAATTTATGTTGACGAAATCATAATTATTTTGGAGTTGAGTCAATATAATCATAATTATTTCGGAGTTGAGTCAATATAAGTTGTATTCCAATTTAAAATTGGTTGAATTTTGGCGGAGATAATGAAGATAAAAGCATAAAATGTTTTGATTCCAAAATAAGGTCTAAAATCGTGTAGGATGACTAGAAACGCCAAAAAATGAAAAAAACAAAAAAAAGTTTGAAAAATGTTAAAATTTTAAAATGTGGTGATTCCAAAATAAGGTCTAATATCGTCTAGGATGACTAGAAACGCCAAAAAATGGAAAAAAACAATGAAATGTTCAAAAAAAAATTTATGTTGTCGAAATCATAATTATTTTGGAGTTGAGTCAATATAAGTTGTATTCCAATTCAAAATCGGTTGAATTTTGGCGGAGATAATGAAGATAAAAGCATAAAATGTTTTGATTCCAAAATAAGGTCTAAAATCGTGTAGGATGACTAGAAACGCCAAAAAATGAAAAAAACAAAAAAAAGTTTGAAAAATGTTAAAATTTTAAAATGTGGTGATTCCAAAATAAGGTCTAATATCGTCTAGGATGACTAGAAACGCCAAAAAATGGAAAAAAAACAATGAAATGTTCAAAAAAAAATTTATGTTGTCGAAATCATAATTATTTTGGAGTTGAGTCAATATAAGTTGTATTCCAATTCAAAATCGGTTGAGTTCTGACGAAGATAATCAAGATCAAAGCTTAAAATGTGGTGATCCCAAAATAAGGTCTCAAATCATCTGGGATGACAAGAAACGCCTAAAAATGGAAATAACAAAAAAAAAAATTTCGAAAAATTAAAAAACTTTTGAAATCATAATTATTTTGAAGGTGAGTCAATATAAATGATATTTCAATTCAAAATCGGTTGAGTTTTGACGGAGATAATCAAGATCAAGACTTAAAATGTGGTTGTTCCAAAATAAGGTCTAAAATCAGATAGGATGATTACAAACGCCAAAAAATAGAAAAAACAAAAAAATGTTCGAAAAATGTATAAATTTTCGAAATCATAATTATTTTTAGGTAGAGTCAATAAAAGTTGTATTCCAATTCAAAAACGGTTGAGTTCTGAAAGAGATAATCGAGATCTAGACTTAAAATGTGGTGATTCCAAAATAAGGTCTAAAATCATCTAGGATGACTAGAAACGACAAAAAATAGAAAAAACAAAAAATAGTTCGAAAAATGTTAAAATTTTAAATTGTGGTGATTCCAAAATAAGGTCTAAAATCATCTAGGATGACTAGAAACGCCAAAAATGAAAAACAAAAATTTGAAAAATTTAAAAATTTTAAAATGTGGTGATTCCAAAATATGGTCTAATATCGTCTAGGATGACTAGAAACGCCAAAAAATGGAAACAACAAAAAAAAAATTTGAAAAATTAAAAAACTTTTGAAATCATAATTATTTTGAAGGTGAGTCAATATAAATGATATTTCAATTCAAAATCGGTTGAGTTTTGACGGAGATAATCAGGATCAAAGCAAAAAATGTTTTGATTCCAAAATAAGGTCTAAAATCGTCTAGGATGATTAGAAACGCCAAAAAATGGAAAAAACAAAAAAGTTCGAAAAATTTATTAATTTTCGAAATCATAATTATTTTGCAGTTGAGTCAATATAAATGGTATTCCAACTCAATATCGGTTGAGTTTTGACGGAGATAATCAAAATCAAGGCTTAAAATGTGGTGATTCGAAAATAAGGTCTAAAATCATCTAGGATGACTAGAAACGCCAAAAAATGAAAAAAAAAAATTCGAAAAATGTAAAAATTTTGAAATGTGGTGATTCCAAAATATGGTCTAATATCGTCTAGGATGACTAGAAACTCCAAAAAATGGAAAAAAACAAAAAAAAGTTAAAAAATATGTTAAAATGTGGTGGTTCCAAAATAAGGTCTAAAATAGTCTAGGATGACTAAAAACGCATAAAAATGGAAAAAATAAATAAAATTGCAAAATCGATTGAGTTCTGACGAAGATAATCAAGATCAAAGCTTAAAATGTGGTGATTCCAAAATAAGGTCTCAAATCATCTGGGATGACTAGAAACGCCTAAAAATGGAAATAACAAAAAAAAATTCGAAAAATTAAAAAACTTTTGAAATCATAATTATTTTGAAGGTGAGTCAATATAAATTATATTTCAACTCAATATCGGTTGAGTTTTGACGGAGATAATCAAAATCAAGGCTTAAAATGTGGTGATTCGAAAATAAGGTCTAAAATCGTCTAGGATGACTAGAAACTCCAAAAAATGGAAAAAAACAAAAAAAAGTTAAAAAATATGTTAAAATGTGGTGGTTCCAAAATAAGGTCTAAAATAGTCTAGGATGACTAAAAACGCATAAAAATGGAAAAAATAAATAAAATTGCAAAATCGATTGAGTTCTGACGAAGATAATCAAGATCAAAGCTTAAAATGTGGTGATTCCAAAATAAGGTCTCAAATCATCTGGGATGACTAGAAACGCCTAAAAATGGAAATAACAAAAAAAAAATTCGAAAAATTAAAAAACTTTTGAAATCATAATTATTTTGAAGGTGAGTCAATATAAATGATATTTCAATTCAAAATCGGTTGAGTTTTGACGGAGATAATCAGGATCAAAGCATAAAATGTTTTGATTCCAAAATAAGGTCTAAAATCGTCTAGGATGACTAGAAACTCCAAAAAATGGAAAAAAAAAAAAAAAAGTTAAAAAAAATGTTAAAATGTGGTGGTTCCAAAATAAGGTCTAAAATAGTCTAGGATGACTAAAAACGCATAAAAATGGAAAAAATAAATAAAATTGCAAAATCGGTTGAGTTCTGACGAAGATAATCAAGATCAAAGCTTAAAATGTGGTGATTCCAAAATAAGGTCTCAAATCATCTGGGATGACTAGAAACGCCTAAAAATGGAAATAACAAAAAAAAAATTCGAAAAATTAAAAAACTTTTGAAATCATAATTATTTTGAAGGTGAGTCAATATAAATGATATTTCAATTCAAAATCGGTTGAGTTTTGACGGAGATAATCAGGATCAAAGCATAAAATGTTTTGATTCCAAAATAAGGTCTAAAATCGTCTAGGATGATTAGAAACGCCAAAAAATGGAAAAAACAAAAAAAGTTCGAAAAATTTATTAATTTTCGAAATCATAATTATTTTGCAGTTGAGTCAATATAAATGGTATTCCAACTCAATATCGGTTGAGTTTTGACGGAGATAATCAAAATCAAGGCTTAAAATGTGGTGATTCGAAAATAAGGTCTAAAATTGTCTACGATGACTAGAAACGCCTAAAAATGGAAAAAAAACAAAAAAAGTTCGAAAAAATTTATAAATTTTCGAAATCATAATTATTTTTAGGTAGAGTCAATATAAGTTGTATTCCAATTCAAAATTGGTTGAGTTTTGACGGAGATAATCAAGATCAAGACTTAAAATGTGGTGATTCCAATATAAGGTCTAAAATCATTTAGGATGACTAGAAACGCCAAAAAATGGAAAAAACAAAAAAAAGTTCAAAAAGTGTTAAAATTTTAGAATGTGGTGATTCCAAAATAAGGTCTAATATCGTCTAGGATGACTAGAATCGCCAAAAAATGAAAAAAACAAAAAAAATTCGAAAAATTTTAATATTTTAAAATGTGGTGATTCCAAAATAAGGTCTAATATCGTCTAGGATGACTAGAAACGCCAAAAAATGGAAAAAAAGCATGGAAATGTTCAAAAAAATTTATGTTGTCGAAATCATAATTATTTTGGAGTTGAGTCAATATAGGTTGTATTCCAATTAAAAATTGGTTGAGTTTTGACGGAGATAATCAAAATCAAGGCTTAAAATGTGGTGATTCGAAAATAAGGTCTAAAATCATCTAGGATGACTAGAAACGCCAAAAAATGAAAAAAAAAATTTCGAAAAATGTAAAAATTTTAAAATGTGTTGATTCCAAAATATGGTCTAATATCGTCTAGGATGACTAGAAACGCCAAAAAATGGAAAAAACAAAAAAAAGTTTGAAAAATGTATACATTTTCGAAATCATAATTATTTTGAAGGTGAGTCAATATAAATTATATTTCAATTCAAAATCGGTTGAGTTTTGAAAATGGAAAAAACAAAAAAGTTCGAAAAATTTATTAATTTTCGAAATTATAATTATTTTGCAGTTGAGTCAATATAAATGGTATTCCAACTCAATATCGGTTGAGTTTTGACGGAGATAATCAAAATCAAGGCTTAAAATGTGGTGATTCGAAAATAAGGTCTAAAATCATCTAGGATGACTAGAAACGCCAAAAAATGGAAAAAACAAAAAAAAGTTTGAAAAATGTATAAATTTTCGAAATCATAATTATTTTGAAGGTGAGTCAATATAAAGTATATTTCAATTCAAAATCGGTTGAGTTTTGACGGAGATAATCAGGATCAAAGCATAAAATGTTTTGATTCCAAAATAAGGTCTAAAATCGTCTAGGATGATTAGAAACGCCAAAAAATGGAAAAAACAAAAAAAGTTCGAAAAATTTATTAATTTTCGAAATTATAATTATTTTGCAGTTGAGTCAATATAAATGGTATTCCAACTCAATATCGGTTGAGTTTTGACGGAGATAATCAAAATCAAGGCTTAAAATGTGGTGATTCGAAAATAAGGTCTAAAATCATCTAGGATGACTAGAAACGCCAAAAAATGAAAAAAAAAAAATTCGAAAAATGTAAAAATTTTAAAATGTGGTGATTCCAAAATATGGTCTAATATCGTCTAGGATGACTAGAAACGCCAAAAAATGGAAATAACAAAAAAAAAATTCGAAAAATTAAAAAACTTTTGAAATCATAATTATTTTGAAGGTGAGTCAATATAAATCATATTTCAATTTAAAATCGGTTGAGTTTTGACGGAGATAATCAGGATCAAAGCATAAAATGTTTTGATTCCAAAATAAGGTCTAAAATCGTCTAGGATGACTAGAAACTCCAAAAAATGGAAAAAAACAAAATAAAGTTAAAAAAAATGTTAAAATGTGGTGGTTCCAAAATAAGGTCTAAAATAGTCTAGGATGACTAACAACGCATAAAAATGGAAAAAATAAATAAAATTGCAAAATCGGTTGAGTTCTGACGAAGATAATCAAGATCAAAGCTTAAAATGTGGTGATTCCAAAATAAGGTCTCAAATCATCTGGGATGACTAGAAACGCCTAAAAATGGAAATAACAAAAAAAAAATTCGAAAAATTAAAAAACTTTTGAAATCATAATTATTTTGAAGGTGAGTCAATATAAATTATATTTCAATTCAAAATCGGTTGAGTTTTGACGGAGATAATCAGGATCAAAGCATAAAATGTTTTGATTCCAAAATAAGGTCTAAAATCGTCTAGGATGATTAGAAACGTCAAAAAATGGAAAAAACAAAAAAAGTTCGAAAAATTTATAAATTTTCGAAATCATAATTATTTTGCAGTTGAGTCAATATAAATGGTATTCCAACTCAATATCGGTTGAGTTTTGACGGAGATAATCAAAATCAAGGCTTAAAATGTGGTGATTCGAAAATAAGGTCTAAAATTGTCTACGATGACTAGAAACGCCTAAAAATGGAAAAAACAAAAAAAGTTCGAAAAAATTTATAAATTTTCGAAATCATAATTATTTTTAGGTAGAGTCATTATAAGTTGTATTCCAATTCAAAATTGGTTGAGTTTTGACGGAGATAATCAAGATCAAGACTTAAAATGTGGTGATTCCAATATAAGGGCTAAAATCATCTAGGATGACTAAAAACGCCAAAAAACGGAAAAAACAAAAAAAAGTTCAAAAAGTGTTAAAATTTTAGAATGTGGTGATTCCAAAATAAGGTCTAATATCGTCTAGGATGACTAGAATCGCCAAAAAATGAAAAAAACAAATAAAGTTCGAAAAATTTTAATATTTTAAAATGTGGTGATTCCAAAATAAGGTCTAATATCGTCTAGGATGACTAGAAACGCCAAAAAATGGAAAAAAACAAAGAGATGTTCAAAAAAAATTTATGTTGTCGAAATCATAATTATTTTGGAGTTGAGTCAATATAAGTTGTATTCCAATTTAAAATTGGTTGAGTTTTGGCGGAGATAATGAAGATGAAAGTATAAAATGTTTTGATTCCAAAATAAGGTCTAAAATCGTCTAGGATGACTAGAAACGCCAAAAAATGGAAAAAACAAAGAAAAGTTTGAAAAATGTATAAATTTTTGAAATCATAATTATTTTTAGGTAGAGTCAATATAAGTTGTATTCCAATTCAAAATCGGTTGAGTTCTGACGAAGATAATCAAGATCAAAGCTTAAAATGTGGTGATTAAAAAATAAGGTCTCAAATCATCTGGGATGACTAAAAACGCCTAAAAATGCAAATAAAAAAAAAATTCGAAAAATTAAAAAACTTTGTAAATCATAATTATCATAATTAATCATAATATAAATGATATTTCAATTTAAAATCGGATGAGTTTTGACGGAGATTGTTAGATAATCTGTGGAGAAAGTATGATTCCGTACACATTGAATATGAAACCGAATACGTGCGTATACCGAAAACGTTTATTAGGGAAATGAATTTAAAGCGAACCGCAATCAGAGATGCGCGATCTTACATTTTAGTGATGTGCGATATATATCGATACATAAACTTAACAAATTGAACTTGCAAACTTCAACACTTCTTCTCAAGTTTAATTTAACTTACAATGTTTCTTAATTTAAGCCTAACATTTTTGCAAACTTATTATGCTTTTCTTTCTGTAAATTCTTTGTAAAAATGTCAGCAACATTATCGTTCGTAGAAACAAAACTAACTGATATTTCATTGTTAGCGATTACTTCTCTAATGTGATGATACTTAATGTCTATGTGTTTAGTGCGCTTGTGATGAACAGGGTTTAATGCGATTTGCTGCGCACTCAAATTGTCACCGTTGATTCAGATTGGCGAGGATTGATCAACATATCCAATTTCTTCAAGTAGCCGCCTCAAACATACCGCTTCCTTGGCTGCTGTTGAGAGTGCAATATATTCTGCTTCTGTGCTGCTGAGAGCCACCAGTGATTGCTTCTTTGACTCCCAAGAAAAAGCCGAACCTGCAAGATAGAACGCGTACCCAGAGTACGATTTTCTGTCGATGCAACTAATTGTAAACCCAGGGTCCAAGGGCGTAGAAACTGAACGACACACGCTCAACTTGTATTTTTCCAAAAGACAAGTGATATACTGTTTCTGACACACAGAAATAGCACCTTTCTCTCCCTTGCGACGAATTTCCATACCCAGGAAGTAATGCAATGGGCCATTGTCATGCATATTAAAGCATTCCTTAAGCTTTGCTTTAATAACATCCAGATCGCTTTTGTTGCGGCAAGCAATTATGAGATCGTCTACATAGACCGCAATCAGATTGTAGGTGCCCTTTGACATCTTCATATATAGACACGGCTCGTTCATTGCTGCCTTAAATCCCATTTTCTTTAGAGTCTTGTCCAAGGTACTGTTCCATGCTCTACCCGATTGCTTTAACCCATATAGTGCCTTTTCTAACTTTAAAACTCTTTGAGGATATGCACTGCTCACAAAATGATCGGGTTGCCTCATATATATACTTTCTTGCAGCTCACTATTCAAATACGCATTCGAAACGTCCACTTGGTGTAAATATAACTCCTTCTCAACAGCTACAGCTAATAAAAGCCTTATGTTCTCATAACGTATTACTGGCGAGAATGTTTCATTATAATTAACGCCTAGCTGTTGACTACAACCTTTAGCAACAAGTCTAGATTTGAAACTACTAATCTTTCCTTGCTCATCTCGTTTGATTCTGTAAACCCAAATGGAGCTGATGACTTTGGTATCGACTGGTGGATCTACTAATATCCAAGTCTTATTTTTTACCAGTGCATCATATTCTTTTTTCATCGATTGCTCCCACTCAAACGAATGTTTGCCAGACAGAGCCTCCTTTATATTTTTGGGCGTTTCTACATCAGTGAATGCTATAATATTATTTAGCATGTTATACTGCTTGCGTGGTCTGCCAACATTACCTGTCCGAACTATTTTTGGCCTACCTGGACCTCGACGCAGGTTTCCTGTAATTTCCTCATTGGAATTGCCAAAATCTAAATTTTCCTCTGCATCCTCTTCATTTGAACTGCTCAGATCTGCACTTTCCTCTGCTTCAAAACTTTCAAATTCTTCGATTTCTCCATCCCTGTTTGTAGCATTTTCAGAACTAACTTCTTCTGAATCTACACTATTTACTTCTAACGGAATATCTAAAATGAACGAATTATAGCTTTTGCTTGGCATTTCTGGGTTTGCTTGGATTTCATTTTCCACAAACTTTACGTCCCTACGCTCTACCATTTGTTTCGCTTCTCTGTCATACAGCCGATACGCCTTGGCTGTTGGCGAATATCCAACGAAAGTATACTCTTTCCCTTTGGCACAAAACTTTTTGTGTTGCCGCTTATTGAGAGCATATGCTGGTGAGCCAAAAATACGAAAATGCTTCACCGTCGGCTTGCGACCAGTCCACAGTTCAAAAGGCGTTACGTTACCCTGTAACCCTTGCGATGGGCATCTGTTTCGAATGTATGCTGCAGTCCATATAGCTTCAGCCCATAGTGGCTCCTCGACGTTAGCGTGCACCATCATGCTGCGAGCCATTTCCACCAAATACCTGTTGGCTCTCTCTGCTACTCCGTTTTGTTGAGGTGTATATGGCACCGGTAATTGTCTTTTAATTCCACACTCATTTAAATAATTGTCAAACTGTTTATTTATGTATTTTTTGCCGTTGTCACTCCGGATGACTTTTATTTTTCTTTGTGTTTGACACTCTGCCATATTTTAAATAATTTGAACTTTTCAAACGCTTGATCTTTGGTATTTATAAAGTACACAAACACCCTCTTTGATTTGTCGTCTATAAACGTTATAAAGTACTTTGCACCGCCTACTGAGGCAACATTTATAGGACCACACACGTCTGTACTACATGGGCTGAAAAGTCTTTGGCCTGACAATGAAAAAACGAAATTTTGAATGAAAATTTGCCTTTATTCTTCGACATAATCTCCATCTAGAGTAATGCATTTATTATAACGGTCTTCCAACATCTCGATACCGCTCTTATAATGCGATGCGTCAAGTCCTTCAAAATAGGCGTTTGTTTCCGTTTCGACCTCTTCATTTGAGTAAAATCTCTTGCCAGCAAGCCACATTTTAAGTCGGGGAAAGAGGTAATAATCGCTGGGGGCCAAATCTGGCGAGTACGGTGGGTGAGGGACTATTTCGTATCGCAATTCCTTCAACTTTTCGATCGTATCGTGAGCTGAGTGTGCAGGAGCGTTGTCTTGGTGAAAAAGCATTTTTTTCTTCTTCATGTGAGGGCGTTTGACCTTGACCTCGGCATCCAATCGGTCCAATAATGCACAGTAATATTGCTTATTTATTGTTCTACCATGTTCTAGGTAGTCAATGAATATAACTCCATGTGCGTCCCAAAAAATACTAGCCAACACCTTACCGGCCGACTGTTGCGTCTTCGGGCGCTTCGGACGACTTTCACCAGGCAACAACCACTCAGCAGACTGTCGATTGGATTCAGGTGTGTAATGGTGAATCCATGTCTCATCCATGGTCACAAATCGGCGTAAAAACTCCTTCTTATCGCGTTGGAATAGGCCCAGATTTAGCTTCGAAAGTTTAATTCGATTCTCTTTTTGATCGATTGTGAGAAAACGCGGCACCCATCGCGCGCATAACTTTCGCATATGCAAATACTCGTGTATGATATGACCCACACGTTCCTTTGAGATGCCAATAGTGTTAGCTAACTGATGTAACTTTACTTTACGGTCCCCCAACACAATATCACGAATTTTTGCGATGTTTTCTGGAGTTACTGCCTCATTTGACCTTCCGGGACGAGGTGCATCATTGGTGCTCGTACGGTCACGTCGAAATTCAGCAAACCAATATTTTACGGTGGAATATGCTGGGGCAGATCCACCGTAATGCTTGTCAAGCCATTGCTTCGCTTCAATGGTGTTTTTACCCACCAAAAAACAGTGTTTTATTAAAACACGAAATTCACTTTTTCCATAGTAAACAAAAATAGCAGAGGTTGCGTCACTTCGAGATCAATAGCTTGAGAACGGCTTTATAAAATGTCACCAAACTTTGACAGTATTCTAGTTAAGATTGGTACTCTATGTTAGGTATACAGATTTTATGTTAGTGACGCGAACTCTGTGTCAGGCCAAAGACTTTTCAGCCCATGTAGTATGAATCAAATCCAAAAGATCATCGGCATTGTTTTTACAGTTTTTCGGAAACGGTTTTGCACAAATTTTTGATTTATTGCACGTATTGCAATTAATCTCAGCGGGTATGTTTTTTACGTCAATCCCGTGCACTAGCTCATTTTCTGACAAATCTTTGAGACTACGATAGTTTAAATGACCATAACGATTATGCCACATAATAGCTTTTTCACTCATTGAAAACAGTTTGTTCTCGTTTGAATCGTTAAACAAAAATAAATTATCACTCATTGCAGCAGTTAGCAGCACCGTACGGTTTTTTGTTTTTACCGACGCAAAATTGTTACCGAAAAATACTTTATGTCCGAATTTCATTGCTTTGCCAACGGAATAAAAATTCATTTGTAGCGATGGCACGTACAAAACATCGCGTAACTCCAACTTGCCTTGTTGAGTTTTTATTATTACCGTACCCGTGCCCGGTGATTCGATATATTTATTTGCTGCCAACATTATTTTGTCTCTTTTTGGCACGAACGACACGAACACATCTCTATCGCAACACATGTGCGACGTTGCGCCACTGTCCAAGCACCAAGTGCGTTTTGACACTGTGTTTTCGTTCATTGCAGCAAAAACAGAATACGATATTCTCTGCTTTTCCAGATCACCACTCATTGTCTTTTCATTGTCATTTCTCGCATTATTGCGCTTTACGTTTTCTTTGCAGTTACTTGCTTTGTGTCCACGTTTACCACACTTGTAACACTGTCCGTCAAATTTGTCCCGTTGTTTCGATCGCGTTTCATTTTTCTTGGCGCCAGCATAGAATGCTTGTTGACTGCTGTCCTGTTCGCACTTATCTTCAATTCGCTTTGCTTCTTCTAGAAGTTTTATTTTGAGCGTGTCGAATGTAGGAAGCGCGTCCCTTGTTTCGATCGCTATGACGAAATTCTCATACTCCGCGCCTAAGCTTGAAAGCAAAATAATAACTCTTCGTTCTTCACTTAGTTCGATGCTCACTTCTGTCAGTTTATCCACAATTTCGACAAACGAATTG
The DNA here is from genome assembly GCA_018151165.1 of Drosophila arawakana. NCBI lineage: Eukaryota > Metazoa > Arthropoda > Insecta > Diptera > Drosophilidae > Drosophila > Drosophila arawakana. The sequence goes on along the minus strand of JAECWX010000070.1, from coordinate 174,643 downwards.
ATATATTGCGTCATGCTCATTTCTGACAACAACTTTAAACTTAACAGTTTTTTGTACAACGATACTTTACGAAGCGGACCCGTAGACACATGAATTTCTCTTAATTTGTCCCACGCTTCTTTAGAACTTTTTGCGCTTTTTACATAGTTCAACTGCGATACTTGCACGTTCAATATTATAAGTGCCAGTGCCTTTTCATCACACAAATTCCACTTCGCTGCGGCTTCTGCTGTACTAGCATCATTTTCACATTTACCGCTAACATGGTTCCACAACTCCTGATGTATGAGAACACTTCGCATTTGTAAACACCATACATCGTAATTACTTTCACTTAACTTTTCAATGTTATACAGACTCATCTTAAATTCTTTTCTGCGAGTCTGGGCCCATAACCAATGTTAGATAATCTGTGGAGAAATTAATGATTCCGTACACATTGAATATGAAACCGAATACGTGCGTATACCGAAAACGTTTATTAGGGAAATGAATTTAAAGCGAACCGCAATCAAAGATGCGCGATCTTACATTTTAGTGATGTGCGATATATATCGATACATAAACTTAACAAATTGAACTTGCAAACTTCAACAGAGATAATCAGGATCAAAGCATAAAATGTTTTGATTCCAAAATAAGGTCTAAAATCGTCTAGGATGACTAGAAACGCCAAAAAATAGAAAAAACAAAAAAAGTTCGAAAAATTTATAAATTTTTGAAATCATAATTATTTTGGAGTTGAGTCAATATAAGTTGTATTCCAATTCAAAATCGGTTGAGTTTTGACAGAGATAATCAAGATCAAGACTTAAAATGTGGTGATTCCAAAATAAGGTCTAAAATCATCTAGGATGACTAGAAACGCCAAAAAATAGAAAAAACAAAAAAAGTTCGACAAATTTATAAATTTTTGAAATCATAATTATTTTGGAGTTGAGTCAATATAAGTTGTATTCCAATTCAAAATCGCTTGAGTTTTGACAGAGATAATCGAGATCTTGACCTAAAATGTGGTGATTCCAAAATAAGGTCTAAAATCGTCTAGGATGACTAGAAACTCCAAAAAATGGAAAAAAAAACAAAATAAAGTTCAAAAAAATGTTAAAATGTGGTGGTTCCAAAATAAGGTCTAAAATAGTCTAGGATGACTAAAAACGCATAAAAATGGAAAAAATAAATCAAATTGCAAAATCGGTTGAGTTCTGACGAAGATAATCAAGATCAAAGCTTAAAATGTGGTGATTCCAAAATAAGGTCTCAAATCATCTGGGATGACTAGAAACGCCTAAAAATGGAAAAAACAAAAAAAAAATTCGAAAAATTAAAAAACTTTTGAAATCATAATTATTTTGAAGGTGAGTCAATATAAATTATATTTCAATTCAAAATCGGTTGAGTTTTGACGGAGATAATCAGGATCAAAGCATAACATGTTTTGATTCCAAAATAAGGTCTAAAATCGTTTAGGATGACTAGAAACGCCAAAAAATGGAAAAAACAAAAAAAAGTTTGAAAAATGTATAAATTTTCGAAATCATAATTATTTTTAGGTAGAGTCAATATAAGTTGTATTCCAATTCAAAATCGGTTGAGTTTTGACGGAGATAATCAAGATCAAGACTTAAAATGTGGTGATTCCAAAATAAGGTCTAAAATCATCTAGGATGACTAGAAACGCCTAAAAATGGAAATGACAAAAAAAAAAGTCGAAAAATTAAAAAACTTTTGAAATCATAATTATTTTGAAGGTGAGTCAATATAAATGATATTTCAATTCAAAATCGGTTGAGTTTTGACGGAGATAATCAGGATCAAAGCATAAAATGTTTTGATTCCAAAATAAGGTCTAAAATCGTCTAGGATGACTAGAAACTCCAAAAAATGGAAAAAAACAAAAAAAAGTTAAACAAAAATATTAAAATGTGATTGTTCCAAAATAATGTCTAAAATAGTCTAGGATGACTAAAAACGCATAAAAATGGAAAAAATAAATAAAATTGCAAAATCGGTTGAGTTCTGACGAATATAATCAAGATCAAAGCTTAAAATGTGGTGATTCCAAAATAAGGTCTCAAATCATCTGGGATGACTAGAAACGCTTAAAAATGTAAATAACAAAAAAAAAATTCGAAAAATTAAAAAACTTTTGAAATCATAATTATTTTGAAGGTGAGTCGATATAAATGATATTTTAATTCAAAATCGGTTGAGTTTTGCCGGAGATAATCAAGATCAAAGCATAAAATATTTTGATTCCAAAATAAGGTCTAAAATCGTCTAGGATGATTAGAAACACCAAAAAATGGAAAAAACAAAAAAAGTTCGAAAAATTTATAAATTTTCGAAATCATAATTATTTTGCTGTTGAGTCAATATAAATGGTTTTCCAACTCAATATCGGTTGAGTTTTGACGGAGATAATCAAAATCAAGGCTTAAAATGTGGTGATTCGAAAATAAGGTTTGGAAAAAAAAACAAAAAAAATTCGAAAAATGTTAAAATTTTAAAATTTGGTGATTCCAAAATAAGGTCTAATATCGTCTAGGATGACTAGAATCGCCAAAAAATGAAAAAAACAAAAAAAAAGTTCGAAAAATGTTAAAATTTTAAAATGTGGTGATTCCAAAATAAGGTCTAATATCGTCTAGGATGACTAGAAACGCCAAAAAATGGAAAAAAAGCAAGGAAATGTTCAAAAAAATTTATGTTGTCGAAATCATAATTATTTTGGAGTTGAGTCAATATAAGTTGTATTAAAATTCAAAATCCGTTGAGTTTTGACGGAGATAATCAAGATCAAGACTGAAAATGTGGTGATTCCAAAATAAGGTCTAAAATCATCTAGGATGACTAGAAACGCCAAATATAAATTTTCGAAATCATAATTATTTTTAGGTAGGGTCAATATAAATGGTATTCCAATTCAAAATCGGTTGAGTTTTGACGACGATAATCAAGATCAAAGCTTAAAATGTGGCGATTCGAAAATAAAGAATAAAATCGTCTAGGATAAGTAGAAACGCCAAAAAATGAAAAAAAAAAAAAAAAAAAAAGTTCGAAATATTTATAAATTTTCGAAATCATAATTATTTTGGAGTTGAGTCAATATTAGTTGTATTCCAATTTAAAATTGGTTAAGTTTTGACGGAGATATTCAAGATCAAAGCTTTAAATGTGGTGATTAAAAAATAAGGTCTAAAATCATCAAGGATGACTAGAAACGCCAAAAAAGAAAAAAAAAAAAAAAATTCGAAATATTTATAAATTTTTGAAATCATAATTATTTTGGAGTTGAGTCAATATAAGTTGTATTCCAATTCAAAATCGGTTGAGTTTTGACGCAGATAATCAAGATCAAAGCTTAAAATGTGACGATTCGAAAATAAAGCCTAAAATCGTCTAGGATAACTAAAAACGGCAAAAAATGGAAAAAAAAAAAAAAAAAGTTCGAAATATTTATAAATTTTCGAAATCATAATTATTTTGGAGTTGAGTCAATATAAGTTGTATTCCAATTTAAAATGGGTTAAGTTTTGACGGAGATATTCAAGATCAAAGCTTTAAATGCGGTGATTAAAAAATAAGGTCTAAAATCTTCAAGGATGACTAGAAACGCCAAAAAATGAAAAAAAAAAAAACAAAATTCGAAATATTTATAAATTTTCGAAATCATAATTATTTTGGAGTTGAGTCAATATAAGTTGTATTCCAATTCAAAATTGGTTGAGTTTTGACGGAGATAATCAAGATCAAAGCTTAAAATGTGGCGATTCGAAAATAAAGCCTAAAATCGTCTAGGATAACTAGAAACGCCAAAAAATGGAAAAAAAAACAAAAAAAGTTCGAAATATTTATAAATTTTCGAAATCATAATTATTTTGGAGTTGAGTCAATATAAGTTGTATTCCAACTCAAAATCGGTCGAGTTTTGACGCAGATAATCAAAATCAAGGCCTAAAATGTGGTAGTTCCAAAATAAGGTCTAAAATCATCTAGTATGACTAGAAACGGCAAAAAATGAAAAAAAAAAAAAAATGTTCGAAAAATGTATAAATTTTCGAAATCATAATTATTTTTAGGTAGAGTCAATATAAGTTGTATTCCAATTCAAAATCGCTTGAGTTTTGACGGAGATAATCAAGATCAAGACTGAAAATGTGGTGATTCCAAAATAAGGTCTAAAATCATCTAGGATGACTAGAAACGCCAAATATAAATTTTCGAAATCATAATTATTTTTAGGTAGGGTCAATATAAATGGTATTCCGATTCAAAATCGGTTGAGTTTTGACGACGATAATCAAGATCAAAGCTTAAAATGTGGCCATTCGAAAATAAAGAATAAAATCGTCTAGGACTGTAAAAGACCCCGACTGTAAAAGACCCCGTACTCCCATAGAAGTGCGCAATTGTATTCAATTTAAATTCAAATTTTCGAATGAAATTTAAAAATTTTAATTTTATATGTACATTTTGAATTGAAATTAAAAAAAAATTAAATTAACAATTCGCATTGCCGCAACTCTATCAGTTGCACCACGCGCCACTTTCAAGAATTCTCCGATAATCAGCATTTACATTTTATTCATACAAACACACATTCGTTTGAAATTATATGTATGCATGTATGTATGTATGTGTGTATTCGGCGCTTTTGTAGTTTAAAAGATCCAGGTGTTCATACGGACGGACGGACAGACGGACAGACAGACAGACGGACAGACGGACATTGCTATATCGACTCGGCTGTTGATGCTGATCTAGAATATATATACTTTATGGGGTCGGCCACGCCTCCTTCTGCCTGTTACGCACATTTCGCTTCTGACAAACCTAATAGACCCCTATACTCTTTTTTAGAGTACGGGGTCTAAAAACAAAAAAAGTTCGAAATATTTATAAATTTTCGAAATCATAATTATTTTGGAGTTGAGTCAATATAAATGGTATTCAAACTCAAAATCGGTTAGTTTTGACGGAGATAATCAAAATCAACGCTTAAAATGTGGTGGTTCCAAATTAGGTCTAAAATCATCTAGTATGACTAAAAACGCCAAAAAATGCAAAAAACAAAAAAAGTTAGAAAAATTTATAAATTTTCGAAATTATAATTATTTTTAGGTAGAGTCAATATAAGTTGTATTCCAATTCAAAATCGGTTAAGTTTTGACGGAGATAATCAAGATCAAGACTTAAAATGTGGTGATTCCAAAATAAGGTCTAAAATCATCTAGGACGACTAGAAACGCCAAAAAATGGAGAAAAAAAAAAAAAGTTCGAAAAATGTTAAAATTTTAAAATGTGGTGATTCCAAAATAAGGTCTAATATCGTCTAGGATGACTAGAAACGCCAAAAAATGGAAAAAAACAAAAAAATGTTCGAAAAATTTATAAATTTTCGAAATCATAATTATTTTTAGGTAGAGTCAATATAAGTTGTATTCCAATTCAAAATCGGTTAAATTTTGACGGAGATAATCAATATCAAGACTTAAAATGTGGTGATTCCAAAATAAGGTCTAAAATCATCTAGGACGACTAGAAACGCCAAAAAATGAAGAAAAAAAAAATTCGAAAAATTTTAAAATTTTAAAATGTGGTGATTCCAAAATAAGGTCTAATATCGTCTAGGATGACGAGAAACGCCAAAAAATGGAAGAAAAAAATGTTCGAAAAATGTATAAATTTTCGAAATCATAATTATTTTTAGGTAGAGTCAATATAAGTTGTATTCAAATTCGAAAATAATCAAGATCAAAGCTTAAAATGTGGTGATTCCAAAATAAAGTCTAAATCGTCTAGAATGACTAGAAACTCCAAAAATGGAAAAAAAAACACAACAAAAAATGGTCAAAAAAAATGTATGTTGTCGAAATCATAATTATTTTTAGGTAGAGTCAATATAAGTTGTATTCAAATTCGAAAATAATCAAGATAAAACAAAGCTTAAAATGTGGTGATTCCAAAATAAGGTCTAAAATCGTCTAGGATGATTAGAAACGCCAAAAAATGGAAAAAACAAAAAGTTCGAAAAATTTATAAATTTTCGAAATCATAAATACTTTGGAGTTCAGTCAATATAAATGATATTCCAACTCAAAATCGGTTGAGTTTTGACGGAGCTAATCAAGATCAAAGCATAAAATGTTTTGATTCCAAAATAAGGTCTAAAATCGTCTAGGATGACGAGAAACGCCAAAAAATGGAAAAAAACAAAAAAAGTTCGAAAAATTTATAAATTTTCGAAATCATAATTATTTTGGAGTTGAGTCAATATAAATGGTATTCCAACTCAAAATCGGTTGAGTTTTGACGGAGATAATCAAAATCAAGGCTTAAAATTTGGTGATTCGAAAATAAGGTCTAAAATTGTCTACGATGACTAGAAACGCCTAAAAATGGAAAAAAAAAAAAGTTCGAAAAATTTATAAATTTTCGAAATCATAAATACTTTGGAGTTCAGTCAATATAAATGGTATTCCAATTCAAAATTGGTTGAGTTTTGACGGAGATAATCAAGATCAAAGCTTAAAATGTGACGATTCGAAAATAAAGCCTAAAATCGTCTAGGATAACTAGAAACGCCAAAAAATGGAAAAAAAAAAAAAAAAAAGTTCGAAATATTTATAAATTTTCGAAATCATAATTATTTTGGAGTTGAGTCAATAAAAGTTGTATTCCAACTCAAAATCGGTCGAGTTTTGACGCAGATAATTAAAATCAAGGCCTAAAATGTGGTAGTTCCAAAATAAGGTCTAAAATTATCTAGTATGACTAGAAACGGCAAAAAATGAAAAAAAAAAAAATGTTTGAAAAATGTATAAATTTTCGAAATCATAATTATTTTTAGGTAGAGTCAATATAAGTTGTATTCCAATTCAAAATCGCTTAAGTTTTGACGGAGATAATCAAGATCAAGACTGAAAATGTGGTGATTCCAAAATAAGGTCTAAAATCATCTAGGATGACTAAAAACGCCAAATTTAAATTTTCGAAATCATAATTATTTTTAGGTAGGGTCAATATAAATGGTATTCCAATTCAAAATCGGTTGAGTTTTGACGGAGATAATCAAGATCAAAGCTTAAAATGTGGCCATTCGAAAATAAAGAATAAAATCGTCTAGGACTGTAAAAGACCCCGACTGTAAAAGACCCCGTACTCCCATAGAAGTGCGCAATTGTATTCAATTTAAATTCAAATTTTCGAATGAAATTTAAAAATTTTAATTTTATATGTACATTTTGAATTGAAATTAAAAAAAATTAAATTAACAATTCGCATTGCCGCAACTCTATCAGTTGCACCACGCGCCACTTTCAAGAATTCTCCGATAATCAGCATTTACATTTTATTCATACAAACACACATTCGTTTGAAATTATATGTATGCATGTATGTATGTATGTGTGTATTCGGCGCTTTTGTAGTTTAAAAGATCCAGGTGTTCATACGGACGGACGGACAGACGGACAGACGGACAGACAGACAGACGGACATTGCTATATCGACTCGGCTGTTGATGCTGATCTAGAATATATATACTTTATGGGGTCGGCCACGCCTCCTTCTGCCTGTTACGCACATTTCGCTTCTGACAAACCTAATAGACCCCTATACTCTTTTTTAGAGTACGGGGTCTAAAAACAAAAAAAGTTCGAAATATTTATATATTTTCGAAATCATAATTATTTTGGAGTTGAGTCAATAAAAGTTGTGTTCCAATTCAAAATTGGTTAAGTTTTGACGGAGATAATTAAAATCAAGGACTAAAATGTGGTAGTTCCAAAATAAGGTCTAAAATCATCTAGGATGACTAGAAACGACAAAAAATGTAAAAACAAAAAAAAGGTCGAAAAATGTTAAAATTTTAAAATGTGGTGATTTCAAAATATGGTCTAATATCGTCTAGGATGACTAGAAACGCCAAAAAATGGAAAAAAAAACAAAAACAGTTAGAAAAATTTATAAATTTTCGAAATCATAATTATTTTGGAGTTGAGTCAATATAAATGGTATTCAAACTCAAAATCGGTTAGTTTTGACGGAGATAATCAAAATCAACGCTTAAAATGTGGTGGTTCCAAATTAGGTCTAAAATCATCTAGTATGACTAAAAACGCCAAAAAATGCAAAAAACAAAAAAAAGTTAGAACAATTTATAAATTTTCGAAATTATAATTATTTTTAGGTAGAGTCAATATAAGTTGTATTCCAATTCAAAATCGGTTAAGTTTTGACGGAGATAATCAAGATCAAGACTTAAAATGTGGTGATTCCAAAATAAGGTCTAAAATCATCTAGGACGACTAGAAACGACAAAAAATGGAAAAAACAAAAAAAAGTTCGAAAAATGTTAAAATTTTAAAATGTGGTGATTTCAAAATATGGTCTAATATCGTCTAGGATGACTAGAAACGCCAAAAAATGGAAAAAAACAAAAAAAAGTTCGAAAAATTTATAAATTTTCGAAATCATAATTATTTTTAGGTAGAGTCAATATAAGTTGTATTCCAATTCAAAATCGGTTAAGTTTTGACGGAGATAATCAAGATCAAGACTTAAAATGTGGTGATTCCAAAATAAGGTCTAAAATCATCTAGGACGACTAGAAAAAAAAAATTTTAAAATGTGGTGATTTCAAAATATGGTCTAATATCGTCTAGGATGACTAGAAACGCCAAAAAATGGAAAAAAAAAAAAAAAGTTCGAAAAATTTATAAATTTTCGAAATCATAATTATTTTTAGGTAGAGTCAATATAAGTTGTATTCCAATTCAAAATCGGTTAAATTTTGACGGAGATAATCAATATCAAGACTTAAAATGTGGTGATTCCAAAATAAGGTCTAATATCGTCTAGGATGACTAGAAACGCCAAAAAATGGAAGAAAAAAATGTTCGAAAAATGTATAAATTTTCGAAATCATAATTATTTTTAGGTAGAGTCAATATAAGTTGTATTCAAATTCGAAAATAATCAAGATCAAAGCTTAAAATGTGGTGATTCCAAAATAAAGTCTAAATCGTCTAGAATGACTAGAAACTCCAAAAATGAAAAAAAAAAAAAACACAAAAAAAAAATGGTCAAAAAAAATGTATGTTGTCGAAATCATAATTATTTTTAGGTAGAGTCAATATAAGTTGTATTCAAATTCGAAAATAATCAAGATCAAAGCTTAAAATGTGGTGATTCCAAAATAAGGTCTAAAATCGTCTAGGATGACTAGAAACTCCAAAAAATGGAAAAAACAAAAAAAAGTTCAAAAAATGTAAAAATGTTAAAATGTGGTGGTTCCAAAATAAGGTCTAAAATAGTCTAGGATGACTAAAAACGCATAAAAATGGAAAAAATAAATCAAATTGCAAAATCGGTTGAGTTCTGACGAAGATAATCAAGATCAAAGCTTAAAATGTGGTGATTCCAAAATAAGGTCTAAAATCGTCTATGATGATTAGAAACGCCAAAAAATGGAAAAAACAAAATAAGTTCGAAAAATTTATAAATTTTCGAAATCATAATTATTTGGCAGTTGAGTCAATAAAAGTTGTATTCCAACTCAAAATCGGTTGAGTTTTGACGGAGATAATCAAAATCAAGGCTTAAAATGTGGTGATTCGAAAATAAGGTCTAAAATTGTCTACGATGACTAGAAACGCCTAAAAATGAAAAAAAAAAAAAAAAGTTCGAAAAATTTATAAATTTTCGAAATCATAAATACTTTGGAGTTCAGTCAATATAAATGGTATTCCAACTCAAAATCGGTTGAGTTTTGACGGAGATAATCGAGATCAAAGCATAAAATGTGGTTATTCAAAAATAAGGTCTAAAATCGTCTAGGATGACTAAAAACGCCAAAAAATGGAAAAAAACAAAAAAAGTTCGAAAAATTTATAAATTTTCGAAATCATAATTATTTTGGAGTTGAGTCAATATAAATGGTATTCCAACTCAAAATCGGTTGAGTTTTGACGGAGATAATCAAAATCAAGGCTTAAAATGTGGTGATTCGAAAATAAGGTCTAAAATTGTCTACGATGACTAGAAACGCCTAAAAATGAAAAAAAAAAAAAAAAAGTTCGAAAAATTTATAAATTTTCGAAATCATAAATACTTTGGAGTTCAGTCAATATAAATGGTATTCCAACTCAAAATCGGTTGAGTTTTGACGGAGCTAATCAAGATCAAAGCATAAAATGTTTTGATTCCAAAATAAAGTCTAAAATCGTCTAGGATGACTAGAAACGCCAAAAAATGAAGAAAAAAAAAAAAGTTCGAAAAATTTTAAAATTTTAAAAATGTGGTGATTCCAAAATAAGGTCTAAAATCGTCTAGGATGACTAGAAACTCAAAAAAATGGAAAAAACAAAAAAAGTTCAAAAAATGTAAAAATGTTAAAATGTGGTGGTTCCAAAATAAGGTCTAAAATAGTCTAGGATGACTAAAAACGCCTAAAAATGGAAAAAATAAATAAAATTGCAAAATCGGTTGAGTTCTGACGAAGATAATTAAGATCAAAGCTTAAAATGTGGTGATTCCAAAATAAGGTCTCAAATCATCTGGGATGACTAGAAACGCCTAAAAATGGAAAAAACAAAAAAAAAAATTTGAAAAATTAAAAATTTTTTGAAATCATAATTGTTTTGAAGGTGAGTCAATATAAATGGTATTTCAATTCAAAATCGGTTGAGTTTTGACGGATATAATCAGGATCAAAGCATAAAATGTTTTGATTCCAAAATAAGGTCTAAAATCGTCTATGATGATTAGAAACGCCAAAAAATGGAAAAAACAAAATAAGTTCGAAAAATTTATAAATTTTCGAAATCATAATTATTTTGGAGTTGAGTCAATAAAAGTTGTATTCCAACTCAAAATCGGTCGAGTTTTGACGCAGATAATTAAAATCAAGGCCTAAAATGTGGTAGTTCCAAAATAAGGTCTAAAATCATCTAGTATTGTAGTAAGTTCCAAGTCATTTTATTGAATGATCCATCAATTTGGTTCTCTTAGACTAAATAGCTTGCTAGCTGTCGGCGCAGCGGCAGAGCAGCCGTTTTATATATACATTATATATAATTAAAGTAATTAATGTAAAACGGGCAGAGAGTGTGAGTTATGCATGCACATATGTATATTAGCGGTCAGTATGGGAAACATGCTGACTCGGCTCTAAGCGATGAATGCAATGAGTGCATATCATATTACGTTTGGACTTGAACTGTGTGCGGGCACTTGGCACGCTGTCGCTGAGTGACAAAGTCAATGCCCTATGCATATTCGGCTAACAAAGTGTTGCCGGTCAATATTTATGTTGAGTCATAAGAACTCATATGTGCATACACTACATCTCCCTCCTTTTGAAAAATAACGTAATTTTATGAAGTTATTTTAATTCTTATTATCTATAAATTTAAGAAATTTTATTTATTTATTTTTTTTTTTTTTTTGTTTTTTTTTTTTTTTTTTTTTTATATATATATATATATATATATATATATATATGATGTACTTAATAACGATAAAGAAAATGAAATGATAAAAATATTCATATATCAAAAATATTTATATATATGTTATTAGCTATGTATGTTGTTTTGAAATGAAAAGTTTTAATCTATCTTTATGAACTATCTGTTTTTTGTTTTTGTCATTAACTATTATAACATTATCCCTATCTCTCATTTCCGTTACTTTATACGGACCTGTATATTTATAATCTAACTTATGACCTGTTTCATTTCTTAGCAATACTTTATCTCCTACTGATATATCTATATTGTTTACTTTCTTATCATATAGTACCTTATTTTTATTCTTATGCTCTTCTAGCATTACTCTAGCTCTTTTATATGCTACTTCTAATCTATATTTGCTTTCTTTAGCATAATCATCTATATTATATATTGCTTCTACGCTATCTATGCTATTAAATTGTTTTGGTAAATTACTTGTTTTACCAAATACTAGCTCATATGGACAATAAGTATGTGCCATAGAGGGGGTCGTGTTGAAACAAAAAACAAAATATTGAAGCCAAACGTCCCAATCAGTTTTATCAACCGATATGTAGGATCGTATGTATTCATTAAAAGTTCTATGACTTCTTTCTATTGTTCCAACTGTCTGGTGGTGGTGTGCTGTAGATGTAATATTTTTAATATTTAAATATTTGCACAAATTGTCTATAATTGAATTCTTGTATTCTGTTCCCATGTCCGTAATGAACGTCTTCATTGGACCGTACTTCAGGATAAAAGATTCAAATATTGCTTTAGCGACAGTATTAGCATTCTTATTCGGAACAGGTATGGCAACTAAATACTTAGTTAAATCACATATTAAAGTGACTGCATACTCGTTTCCATTTTCTGATTTTGGTAGTGGACCAATAGTGTCCACTATCACTCTGTCGAAAACACTTATGGGTGTGTCTGTTATTGTTAGTGGGGTCTTACTATGTTTCGTTATTTTAGCTTTCTGGCATTTTTGACATTTTCGTATGTACTCAGTGATATCACGAGTCATATTCTTCCAAAAATAATGTCTTTTGATTTTTGCTAAAGTTTTTGAAATGCCAGTATGACCTCCTTGTATCGGATCGTCATGGAAGTTAGACAAAATAGCTTCTTTATCTTTTTGTTTATCTATTAGGGTCACCGGGTTGAGTAGCGCTACTCTTAATGTTTTTAATATTTTATTGCCCATTAATTTGAAATTATCTATTGAAGTATTTTCAAAGATATTTTCCCACGGTGCCACTTTGAGTTGGCTGATTTTATTTATACCGGCTTGCAGTTCAAGCCTTTGGAAAAATGGACCTAAGTCTAGGATTCCATTGGTATATAAATCGCTAACATCATATCTTGCAGTAATTTTTCTGCCATGTTTAAATAAACATAACGTATCTTTTACATGCAATGTCACTACTTTACGTACTTCGTCATTGTTTATGACTTCATATACGTTGGGCTTAGAAGCTGTATTTAAAGATTGCGTAAGCAATTCTTGTTCTTTATTTTCCGCGCGGATTTTCTGTCTATTCTGATATCTTGTAGTGACTTTATTTATATTGCCAGTTATATTTTGTAGGTCTTTGATGGTTATTCTTGATAACGCATCAGCTACATAGTTGTCTTTTCCCTTTAAGTATTCAACTGTGAAATCATATTCTTCTAATTCGAGCCTCATGCGTGTCAGTTTAGAACTGGGATTGATCATTGAGAATAGGTATATTAAAGGTCTATGGTCTGTTTTTATTAAGAAATGTTTTCCATATATATATGGTCTAAAGTGTAATATTGCCCAATGTATTGCAGCTAATTCCTGCTCAGTAGTACACTTATTACTTTCTCCTTTAGTGAACGATCTAGATGCATAAGCAATGGGAAGTTGGAGTCCATCATGGTTTTGAGTTAAAACCGCTCCACATGCTTGTTTGCTTGCATCCGTAATTATACAGAATTCTTTATTAAAGTCGGGGTATTGTAACAATGCTGGTTCCATTAGTTTATCTTTTAAATATTGGAATGCGTCTTGGCATTCAACTGTCCATTCAAAGGGAACATTCTTTTTACATAATCTTGTTATGTGCCGGGAATATTCGGCGAAGTTTTTAATGAATCGTCTATAATAATTGCAAAAGGCTACAAAACGTCTAGCGCTATCCGCATTGTGCGGGACTGGATAATTTTTAATGACATCATATTTTGTGTCGTCAGGCAAGATTCCTTTATCTGTGCATTTATGACCAAGAAAAGTCACCTCATGCATAAAAAATGAACATTTTTCTGGATGTAGCTTTAGGTTGTATTCCCTGCATTTGTCAAAAACATCTGTTAAGTTTTTAAGCATGTGTTTTTCGGAACAACCTATAACTATTAAGTCATCCATGTAAAGGAATGCTTGTGAAGGTTCTAATCCAGAGAATGCAATTGTCATCATCCTCTGAAATGAGTTAGGCGCTATTTTTAAACCGAAAGGTAATCGCTTGAAACGATACGAGCCGTTGCTCGTTGAAAATGACGTTATATCTCTTGAACTTTTTTCGAGTTCAATTTGGTGGAATCCTGACATAAGATCAAGACACGAAAAATATTTTGCTCGCCCTAGTTGATCTAAAATGTCATCAATTCTAGGGAGAGGAAATTTATCAGACAATAATTTTTTATTTATTTGACGATAGTCAATCACTAATCGCCATTTCTTTGAATCTGATGTCGGAGATGATTTTTTGGGGACAAGTAATAATGGGCTATTATATTCAGATACAGAAGGTTCGACTATTCCGTCGGTGATCAATTTTCCGACTTGCTTCTGTATCTCTTTCACCTGACTGTGTGGGCTTCTATAATTTTTGACATATACTGGTTCATCATCCTTTAATCTCAGTTTCTGTTTGTAGAAATTATTTGTAGTGATTGGTTCTGTTTCCAATCCGAATATATCGCTGTATTTGGTGCATAAGCTTGAGAGCTGTGACTTAAATTGTGAAGGAAAGTTCTTTGATAGTTGAGATAATACAGACTTTTCTCTAGTTTCATTATTAGTTTTGACTACTTCGTAGTTCGAAAGTGACTCATATGCCAAGTTATTTGTATTGACTACTTGATCTCTATCTGTAGTATTAAGTAGTCTTATGAATGCATTTTTTGTTGTTGCTATTGTACTAGCTATGTAAATACCATGTGTAATTTCCTGGTTTGGAATCAATACACTGTCTTCTTGGGAATTTAATTGAATTTTCCTAATAACTTGGGATCTCGCTGGCAGAAGTATTGAGTTGTTGCCAGAACTGTATGTTATTGGTACATAAATTGGATATTTAAGGTTATCAGGTCTGATTATAAACCAATCCTCAGACGGCTTGAAGTCTAATTGACAGTTGTATTTCTTTATGAAGTCGATTCCTAATATGCCATCGCATGGAATAGCGAAATGTAAATCCACGATATGAAAGTCGTGTTGGATTATATATTTAGTTGTCTGTATCTCAATAGAGGTTAAACCTTTTGATTTTGTTACCTCCTGACTTATTCCTTTTATGTCTATTATATAGTTAACGTTTATATCATGATAGTCATCTGAATTTTCTTTGACTATTGAAATGTCTGCACCTGTGTCTACTAGAAAAACCAGTTCTTTTCCTGTGGACACGTTAGCAAAAGTGACAAATATATTCTGACTGAGATTAATTGCATGGACCATTACATTTTCTACTGTTGGGTACTTAAAGGGTCTTGAGAGTTTCCCGATGCATTTTGGGCTACTCTCACGTTATTATTGTTATTGTGGCCTCGATTTGAGTTACCACGTCCTCGATATTGACCTCGTCCATTATTATTATAGTTGGTACCATTGTAGTTGTTGTGATTATTATTACGACCACGATGATTACCTCTGAAATTTCCACGTCCGCGGTTTCCACCACGCTGAGGATAATTTCTATAATAAAGGACAGTATTTGGTTGTCCAGTTGCTTCCGTGCAACTGTTTACGAATTTGGATATGGCATCATTCATGGTGTTGAAGGTGCCAGCCTGCATGATAAGTTTTACCTTATCAATTGCGCAATTCTTCGTCATTGCCTTAACTGCAAGCTGTGTAGAATAACTTCTGGCTAACGCAAGGGGTAGTCCGTCCGTTATGTACGCACTTTCTAGAGCTTTTGTCATCTGCTCAACCTCTGAAGTATATTGGTTAGCAGCTTTGTTGCGTTGCTGAAGATTCATCAGCTTAGCTGATAATACTTCTACAGTTTCGCCTTTGACATTGCTTCTTAGTCCGGAGATGACTTCTGATATAGTTGTCTCATTTCCGACTAGGTTTCTGGCGACACCTTTTAGCTTTGTTTTTATTATTGAAATAGCTAATTGTTCGTGTTCGCCTTTTATTGATTCTATAATTTCCAATGCATCGAGAAAACTTGTTAGGTTTTCTGCTTTACCATCAAATACTGGTATAAGCTTTGATGCAGTGTTGATAAAATCAATATTTGACTGTGCCATTGTAATCAATTTTCTTTCAACTATACTCGAGCTAGAGTCTGAATCTGTGGAATTGTCCAAGTCAGACATTAATATAGCTGGGATAGTGAGATTATCGATTTCTTCTTCTTCCAAATCCTTTTGGTCGATATTAACAACTTCTTTTGATTCTGGTTCTTCACCAGTTTCAATTGTTACTGAGGTATTGAGAATATTGGGTATTGATATATCGAGGTCGAACTTTTCTCTAATTGTTGTCAAATTGGATCTTAGTCTGATCAAAAATCTTGATACGTGAGACCAATGATCTTGAGTAAGTTTATCTTTGTGTTTATATATTAGTATCCGGGCTTCATTAAAGCACTTAACTAATATTTCCACGTGTTTTCTTACTGTGGTTTTCTGAATCGGCCTATTTTGTGTTAGGGATTTATGAGATTTGTCGAATTCTGCTTTAATGTTTGATAATTCCTTTGATAATTCATTCCACTCCATTACTTTATGGATATGAATTATTTCTTGGATATCATCATAACAATTACTCTACCTAGAACTGGATGTTCATCTACTTTGATCTAACATACACATATATTGTTTTAATTTTTCTTTTTATTTATTTCATTTTCTTGTCGTTACTATTTAATAACATTTAATTTTTGTATTTTGTAAATTTTGTAATGTTGTGTGTGCGCTTTTTTTTTTTTAAATCTTGTCCAAGTCGTTTGCTCGGCTCATATATTTTTTCCTCAAACATTTATTGTGAAGCTTGTACAATTTATAAAAGCAATTTGCACACATTATTATAACAATTATTAGTAGCATTACGTTTACATATTCTAAATCAATATTATTCGGTTCTACCTTATTTATCACGTTAGCAGTGGAATCCACTGACTTAACGTCTACTAAACCCATTATGGTTTTGTCAAAATTATGATTATGATTATAATAATTATCTATTTCCTCACTGAATTTACTTATTGAATTACTTTTCATCTATTTTTACATATGTCCTACCTATAGTTTTGTATAGCTTTACGGGCTACACTTCTAAGCGAGCGGAAAAGGTTCCGCAGGCTTTTACAAAAGTTTTGTTTTAAATTTAATTAAAATATTTATATCATATTTATCAGCATTCTCTGCGTCAGCTGGTCGTCGCCGGTTGGCTGCACTGACGCTCCCTCGCAGGCGAAAGTGGCGGTTTGCCCTTCTCGCTGTTGATCTGTTCCTGTTGTCCAGGTCGTTGTAGTAAGTTCCTGTTGTCCTGGGCCTATGGGCTCAGGCGGTTCCGGTGCCGGTCATCGCACCAGATTTGTTGATACCCTGTTTTTTAGGGTGACACTTCCTTTCCTTGGGGACTGGCTTTTTCTTTGGTGTCCCGTAGCAATGGCTGCATGTATACTCGCAGTATGCTTAGTATATTGGTCCCTCGCAGTCGTTTGGGCAGACCTTTTTTTTATTTCTGGTAATTCCTTCACAGTTTGTGGACTTATTTTTATTTTTGGTTTTGAATCGTAGAGTATGGGATTCTGGTTGTTGTGGTTTTATTTTGCAGCAATTGGTTTTTTTTTTTAAAACTCTACCTCGGCGTGTAATTTCACCGAGGTATTCCAAATAATTTTCTCTGGGCTATTTAGTAGCCTCAATATCTGAGCCTTTTTGGCTTTCAATTTTTTCACCACACCAGATTTTTTCCCATCACTCTACTTACTGTGATGGTATTTTCCTTCCTTGTTCATTTTCCAGTGTTCATTTTTCCAGTATATCGTCTGATGGTCACTCCTTTTGATGTTTAGTGACCACTGTCACGGTCGCCATGTAGTAAGTTCCAAGTCATTTTATTGAATGATCCATCAATTTGGTTCTCTTAGACTAAATAGCTTGCTAGCTGTCGGCGCAGCGGCAGAGCAGCCGTTTTATATAAACATTATATATAAGTAAAGTAATTAATGTAAAACGGGCAGAGAGTGTGAGTTATGCATGCACATATGTATATTAGCGGTCAGTATGGGAAACATGCTGACTCGGCTCTAAGCGATGAATGCAATGAGTGCATATCATATTACGTTTGGACTTGAACTGTGTGCGGGCACTTGGCACGCTGTCGCTGAGTGACAAAGTCAATGCCTTTTTTTTTTTTTTTTTTTTTTTTTTTTTTTTTTTTTTTTTTTTTTTTTTTTTTTTTTTTTAAATTTTTTTTTTATTTTTTTTTTTTTTTTGGTTTTATTATTTTTTTTTTTTTTTTATTTTTATTTTTTTTTTTTTTTGGTTTTTATTTAAAAACAAAACTTAAAATTTTTAGTTTCGAAAATAAAGCCTAAAATTGTCTAGGATAACTAGAAACGCCAAAAAATGGAAAAAATAACAAAAAAAGTTCGAAAAAATTTATAAATTTTGAAGTTATAATTATTTTTATGTAGAGTCAATATAAGTTGTATTCCAATTCAAAATCGGTTGAGTTTTGACGCAGATAATCAAGATCAAAGCTTAAAATGTGACGATTCGAAAATAAAGGCCTAAAATCGTCTAGGATAACTAGAAACGCCAAAAAAGGGAAAAAAACCAAAAAAAGGTTCGAAATATTTATAAATTTTCGAAATCATAATTATTTTGGAGTTGAGTCAATATAAGTTGTATTCCAATTCAAAATTGGTTAAGTTTTGACGGAGATATTCAAGATCAAAGTTTTAAATGCGGTGATTAAAAAATAAGGTCTAAAATCATCAAGGATGAGTAGAAACGCCAAAAAATGAAAAAAAAAACAAAATTCGAAATATTTATAAATTTTCGAAATCATAATTATTTTGGAGTTGAGTCAATAAAAGTTGTATTCCAACTCAAAATCGGTCGAGTTTTGACGCAGATAATTAAAATCAAGGCCTAAAATGTGGTAGTTCCAAAATAAGGTCTAAAATCATCTAGTATGACTAGAAACAGCAAAAAAATGAAAAAAAAAAAAAAATTTTCGAAAAATGTATAAATTTTCGAAATCATATTTATTTTTAAGTAGAGTCAATGTAAGTTGTATACCAATTCATAATCGCTTGAGTTTTGACGGAGATAATCAAGATCAAGACTGAAAATGTGGTGATTCCAAAATAAGGTCTAAAATCATCTAGGATGACTAGAAACGCCAAATTTAAATTTTCGAAATCATAATTATTTTTAGGTAGGGTCAATATAAATGGTATTCCAATTCAAAATCGGTTGAGTTTTGACGGAGATAATCAAGATCAAAGCTTAAAATGTGGCGATTCGAAAATAAAGAATAAAATCGTCTAGGATAACTAGAAACGCCAAAAAATGAAAAAAAAAAAAAAAAAAAAAGTTCGAAATATTTATATATTTTCGAAATCATAATTATTTTGGAGTTGAGTCAATAAAAGTTGTGTTCCAATTCAAAATTGGTTGAGTTTTGACAGAGATAATCGAGATCTAGACTTAAAATGTGGTGATTCCAAAATAAGGTCTAAAATCATCTAGGATGACTAGAAACGACAAAAAATGTAAAAACAAAAAAAAGTTCGAAAAATGTTAAAATTTTAAAATGTGGTGATTTCAAAATATGGTCTAATATCGTCTAGGATGACTAGAAACGCCAAAAAATGGAAAAAAACAAAAACAGTTCGAAAAATTTATAAATTTTCGAAATCATAATTATTTTGGAGTTGAGTCAATATAAATGGTATTCAAACTCAAAATCGGTTAGTTTTGACGGAGATAATCAAAATCAAGGCTTAAAATGTGGTGGTTCCAAATTAGGTCTAAAATCATCTAGTATGACTAAAAACGCCAAAAAATGCAAAAAAACAAAAAAAGTTCGAAAAATTTATAAATTTTCGAAATCATAATTATTTTTAGGTAGAGTCAATATAAGTTGTATTCCAATTCAAAATCGGTTAAGTTTTGACGGAGATAATCAATATCAAGACTAAAAATGTGGTGATTCCAAAATAAGGTCTAATATCGTCTAGAATGACTAGAAACGCCAAAAAATGGAAGAAAAAAATGTTCGAAAAATGTATAAATGTTCGAAATCATAATTATTTTTAGGTAGAGTCAATATAAGTTGTATTCAAATTCGAAAATAATCAAGATCAAAGCTTAAAATGTGGTGATTCCAAAATAGGGTCTAAATCGTCTAGGATGACTAGAAACGCCAAAAATGGAAAAAAAAAAACAAAAAAAAATGGTCAAAAAAAATGTATGTTGTCGAGATCATAATTATTTTTAGGTAGAGTCAATATAAGTTGTATTCAAATTCGAAAATAATCAAGATCAAAGCTTAAAATGTGGTGATTCCAAAATAAGGTCTAAAATCGTCTAGGATGACTAGAAACTCCAAAAAATGGAAAAAACAAAAAAAAGTTCAAAAACTGTAAAAATGTTAAAATGTGGTGGTTTCAAAATAAGGTCTAAAATAGTCTAGGATGACTAAAAACGCCTAAAAATGGAAAAAATAAATAAAATTGCAAAATCGGTTGAGTTCTGACGAAGATAATCAAGATCAAAGCTTAAAATGTGATTCCAAAATAAGGTCTCAAATCATCTGGGATGACTAGAAACGCCTAAAAATGGAAAAAACAAAAAAAAATTCGAAAAATTAAAAAATTTTTGAAATCATAATTATTTTGAAGGTGAGTCAATATAAATTATATTTCAATTCAAAATCGGTTGAGTTTTGACGGAGATAATCAGGATCAAAGCATAAAATGTTTTGATTCCAAAATAAGGTCTAAAATCGTCTATGATGATTAGAAACGCCAAAAAATGGAAAAAACAAAATAAGTTCGAAAAATTTATAAATTTTCGAAATCATAATTATTTGGCAGTTGAGTCAATATAAATGGTATTCCAACTCAAAATCGGTTGAGTTTGTTAAAATATTTGGTATATTAATGTGGCAACACAAAACACTATGTTAAGCTTATGTAAAATTATAAAACGATCTGGCAGCGCTACCAAGTTGAATTTGCCATTGAATAAATCGCGCTTATACAGAAAACATCACAACAGGTTATGGGCCCAGATGAATTCAATACAGTAAAGAATCTTCGTGTGTCCAGCTCTTTATTTCTCGTGTGTCGACAAATAATTAGTGAAAATGGCAAACAACAATTTGTATTCAATCGAAAAACTTGACGACAAAAACTATGCAATTTGGTGTGTCCAAATGCGCAGTGTGCTAGTTCACTCTGATGCATGGAAAATTACTAGTGGTGTCGAAGTAAAGCCAGAGTCGGACAGTAGTAATTGGGAAAGAGCTGATGAGAAAGCATTAGCAACAATAACATTAAGTGTTAAGCCTACACAGCTAAACTATATTAAAAACTGCAGTACGTCAGCAGAAGCGTGGCAAAAACTAAAGCAAGTACACGAGCCAAGTGGACCGGCGCGAAAAGTTTCGTTGTATAAATCATTATTAAATCTTCGTTTGTCGGAAGATATGAACGCGGTTAAATACATGAATGATTTCGAAAATGTGATTGACAAACTTAAAGAAGTCAATGTGGTACTAAATGATGAAGTTGTCGTCATAATACTGTTGTCGAGCCTACCACAATCATTCGAAAACTTTATCATAGCTATGGAAATTCGCGATGAGCTTCCAAATTTCAACATGTTGCGAAATAAATTCTTGGAAGAAGCAGATCGACGAATTAACGCGAAAGACGAAAATGCTACACAACAAGCATACATGGTGAAGAACAAAGAAAATAAGGCAAGTGACGCGAAAAGAAGTACCGCAAAGGGAAAATGTTTCGTATGCGGCAAGCGCGGACACTTCGCGGCGGCGTGTCGCCAAAACAAACAGAAAGACGTAGAAACAGTGCCGAAAGAAGAGGGAGAAAAACATCGTTCGTTTGTATGTGTGTCACCAAACGCTGCTCTCTTTTACAGTAAGCAAAATACACACAGCGATTTATGGTGCGTGGACAGTGGTGCTACCACACACATGTGCAACAATCGAGAACTATTCGTCGAATATACAGAAGCTCATGAGAAAGTGTTAGTTGCGGGAAATAAATCAATCGATGCTGTAGGTATAGGCAAAGTACGCATCAGAGACCTGCAACGAGTATAAAAATTTCGAGTATACTCGAACGCTTACTCGTGATCGTTTTGTTCGAACAAATTTGATACCCGATCGTTTGGTGTGCGTACCGCGGGCATGTTTATACTCGTTTTACTCGAGTATATACTCGAGTATTTTGCCGTTATACAACATGTTTTAAGCAAGCCAACCAGAAACTTATATTTTGCATGAAATATTCTCAGCAGTGGTACTAAACTAAATGATTTGACGGCTTTAAAAAATGTAATTTAAACACATTTACATTTAACAATAAATGAAATTCTGTTTTTAATATTTTGATCATAAGTTTTTTTTGTGGCAATTTGTAGAAATCTTCATTACAATTGTAATTTGGAAACCCTTTGTAACGCTCGACAGATAAACGTACACCCAGCGACAAAAAAAAAGCCGCACTTTAAGATAATCGAAACTTTTGCGTTCTCTAGCTCGTGGTCCCGCCAAATGATATTCTATTCGACTAATTTTGAATTTTGTGAATCCCCGCGAATGTTTTCTTTAGTTTTACTTTAATTTGCTTCGTGTCAGTTGCTTAAGTGTTATTTTGCTGAGCTTTTACCTGTGAAAGGTTGAAAACATGGGAAAACGAAAGCAAATGAATATTTCAGAAAAAAGCAAAATTATTGCATTGGCTGAGCAAAACCTTTCAATTCGTCAAATAGCGAAGAAAGTTGGTTATAATGAAAGTTCAGTGCGACGTTTTGTGAAAAAATTTCGTGACACGGAGAAAGTAGAAAGGAAGAAAGGATCGGGAAGAAAAAAATGCACAAGCGATCGGGAAAATCGTGTTATTTTAAGAACGAGCCTACAGAATCGCTTCAAAAATGCTGTGGAAATTGCATCTGAAGTGCAGCAACAATTTTCCACAAAAATTTCGTCCCGGACAGTGCAACGAAGGCTCAAGGAAATGGGTTTGATGGCAAGGACACCAGCCAAAAAACCGCTTCTCAACCAGAGAATGAAGACATGTCGATTAAATTGGGCCAACGATAAGAAAAATTGGGGTCACTCTGAATGGTCACGGGTTATATTTTCGGATGAGTCCAAATTCAACCTTATTGGACCCGATGGTTGTCTCAAAGTACGGCGCAGAAAAGGAGAACGATATTCCGAAAACTGCTGTCTTAACACTGTTAAGCATTCGCCTTATGTCATGGTATGGGGATGCATATCCAGATATAAAACGGAGTCAATAATTATGCTTCAAGGAATGGTAAATGCCGAAAAGTACAAAGAAATTATTTTTAGTGGAGTTGTTCCTAGTATTGAGTCCGTTACTGAGAAAGAGTGTGACCCCATATTTCAGGACGATTCTGCACCTTGCCATCGTGCTCGCTCTGTAAATGGTTTTTTAAGATTGGGTCCATCCGATCATTTTTTAAAAGCCTTTTATCTATTCTTAAACCATAGATATCGACTTTGAAGTCAGAATTGGGCATCATGTCCTTAGATTGGCCAGGAAACAGTCCGGACCTCAATCCCATTGAGAACGTCTGGGGCTTAATGAGTTCCAAAATAAGGAAACAAAAGCCGAAAACCATGGTAGAGTTGATGAAGACTATTGAGGAAGTGTGGTTTGAGGATATTACGGCGGAATATCTAGAGGCGTTGTACGATTCTATGCCCAATAGGGTCAAATGCGTAATTAAAGCCAAAGGTGGTACTACGAAGTATTGACCAATTTTTAATTTAACTTTTAGGGGCAAATGTCATCATTGTTGATTTTTTTATGATTTTTGTTTATTGCAATAAGTTTAAATAATATGAAATCATTTGAGTTTTATTGAAAACTGTTTAAATTTTTTTTTTATGATTTTTTTTCTTCATAACCTCAACTTATCCGAAAAACCGATGATTTGAAGTGATTTCAGTAAAACAAAAAAAATCCAACTGGATTGAAGATACATAAATATAATATTTATAAAATATAATTTAAAATTGATTAATAAACATAAAAAAAATTAAAAAATGACGAATACATTGAGATTTAGATGACTACTGATCAAAGAAAGTACAAATTCCAAAAAATTCACAGTGCGGCTTTTTTTTTGTCGCTGGGTGTACATAGGCTGACCTTTTGGAAATTCCCTTGTTAGGCCAGAGTATGACTCTCTGAGTTTTGTAAAAGGGCTGTTTTGCATTTAGCGCAATATTTGCAGCAGGTAGAAACTCTTCCGTTTTTGTTTTTCTGTCTTAAAGAAAATATAAGCGAAATGCGTGGTATGCCAAACATATCAATACTTGCTCGCACTAATACACACAAACAAAGACAAGTCTCGAGATTGTTGCGAGTGCCATCAGCGTTGCTCTCTAAATTGTTTTCCGCCAGATCTAGTTTTTACTTATGTGTACATGGGAAAATCAATGCACATATATTACAATTATTTCATTTTTTATATTATGCACTGTGGGTTTTAATTTTATTAATAATAAAAGAAGAAGAAAAATATATGTTTAAACATTTTTCTTATTATTTTTCATTGAAATTTAGCCATTTCGCTTTTTTCCGCTAGAACTAGCATATTTTCATTTTAATAAATGACAACACTGCGAACGTCACGCAACGCAAGCGAACCAACGAACTTGCTTGTTACTCAAGCGTTTGTACTGAAAAAACGATCAGGACAGGTTGCGTTCGTATACTCGTTGGAATACTCGTTTGCCAATCGAACGATCAGCCAACGATCAGCCAACGATCAGCAGACGATCTATGGGGCTGATCGTTCGAAGGTTTGAAAACGGACAACTGATCGTTGTGATTCGAACCATTTTCGGACAGCCCGTTGAATTACTCGTTACCCGATCGTTTGATGAAAAGTTCGAACGTACTCGAGTATACTCGTTGCAGGTCTCTGGTACGCATTAAAACAAATAAATCCGTGTTTAAGTTGAAAAACGTATTACATGTACCGGATTTACAAACAAATTTTTTCTCAGTTAGCAAGGGTGCGGAAAACGGACTTCAGATTGTTTTCGGTAGCAAATTTGCAATAGTTAAAATAAAAGACAATAACGAGGTGATCGCAATTGCAAATAAAGATAACGGCTTGTATATGTTTAAAAATGTTTTGCAGTCGGTATACCTATCGTGCGTCGAGAACGGTATTAAGTGGCATAATAGATTTGGACATGTAAATATGCAAAGCCTGTATAAAATGGCATCTAACGAAATCGTACAAGGTATCGAGAAATTTCAGCCGACGGTAAACCTTACGTGTGTGTCATGTATGAAAAGTAAAATTTGCTCACAGCCTTTTACAGAGGCAAGTTACCGTGCGAAAAATGTTTTAGAAATAATACACTCGGATGTGTGCGGACCATTTAATACGAAATCAATCGGCGGTTCAAAATATTTTCTAACATTTATTGACGATAAGTCCAGATACGCAACAGTATTTTTCATACAAAATAAAAGTGAAGTGCTGCAACATTTTAAAAACTATAAATCATATGTTGAGAAGCAAACCGGACACAAGATTAAGACACTTAGAAGTGATAACGGTGGCGAGTATTTAAGCAACGAATTCGAGCGATATTTGAAAGGTGAAGGCATCAAGACAGTTCCACATACGCCACAACAGAATGGCGTAGCTGAGCGTTTCAATCGTACGCTAGTGGAAATGGCTCGGTGTTTGCTCGTTCACTCCGGACTCGAAGAAAAGTTCTGGGCAGAGGCGTGTGCATGTGCGACATACATTAGAAACCGCACAACAACAAGAGCTCTTCAAGACGCAACCCCGTTTGAAACATGGTTTCAGAGGAAACCAATGGTCAAGCACTTCAAGGTATTCGGATGTTTAGCAGTTGGTCTGGATAAAACACAAAAACGTAAGTTCGTTGCTAAAGGCAAGGAATACATATTTGTAGGGTATAGTACCGGAACTAAAGGTTACAGACTATATGACCAAGAGCAACGAAAGATCGTAGTTAAACGAGACGTTAAGTTCGATGAAGACATTCTAATGGGAACTCAAATCACTGATGTTTCTACTGTGATTCAGAGCGAGGCTGAAGAAATGGACTTGTCAAACTCTGAAGAGAAAGACGCTGAAGAAAGATCTGAAAGCAATAGTGGAGATGCTGAGGAGTATCACAGTCTGGAGGAGACTGAAACACAAACAGAACCAACAAGGGATAATGGTAACACCCCAATATATGGACCTGGGCGTCCACGTATAATTCGATCTGGAAGACCGGGCAGACCGACAAAGCAGAAAAATATTATCAACGTGATGCAGAAAATAGAAGAGGTTAAAGTTCCAGAAACCTTAAAAGTGGCACTAGCATCGGATAATATGGAGAACTGGAAGAAGGCAATGCAGGTTGAGTACGACTCGCTGATAGCTAACAATACATGGACATTGGTCGACCTGCCTCCCGGCAAGAAAACAATCGGATGCAAGTGGGTATACAGCTTGAAAGGAGATGCAGATGGTTTCATAGATCGATTCAAGGCAAGGCTTGTGGCTAAGGGATGTAGCCAGCAATATGGAATCAACTATGAAGAAACATTCTCACCTGTAGTGCGTTACGCAACAATACGCATGGTTTTCGCATTGGCAGCGGAGTTCGAACTATATTTGCATCAAATGGATGTGTGCACGGCGTACTTAAATAGTGATTTAAGCGACGAAATTTACATGACCCAGCCCGAGATACTCAGCAAGGAGTATCCTAAACGAGTGGCAAAGCTAAGCAAGGCAATTTATGGTTTGAAGCAATCCGGCCGCGAATGGAATTCAAAGTTAGATGATGTTCTAAAGAAATACGGATTTCAACCTTGCAGCAACGAGCCATGCCTGTATACAATGCTTGTCGGCGATAACATTAATCTTGTAGCAGTATATGTCGATGACATACTCGTAGCAAGCAAAAATCTCCAGGATCTTCACGACATCAAGAAATACATCGGAAGCCAGTTTAAGTCAATCGACAAAGGAGCAGTAAGCAGCTTTCTTGGTTTTGAAGTAAAACGTCCTGCACCGACTGGCGATGTGATTGTGCATCAATCCAAATATATTGATATGATGTTGTATCAATACAATATGCAGAACTGCAGATCCGCAGCGACCCCTTTGGATGCTGGATATCAGGTGAAAGTTTCAGACGAGTCCAAGCCAGTAGATGCAACAAAATACCAGGCGCTGATTGGAAGTTTGATGTACTTAGCTATATCTACACGACCAGATATTCTTCATTCGGTATCGAAGCTTTCACAGAAGAATAAGAACCCATCGAGCGAAGATGAGAATAGCGCAAAACACATACTGCGTTATTTATCCAGCACAAAGCATTACAAGTTTGCACTATCATAAGACGAACAAGTTAATCGAGGGCTATACGGATGCCGACTGGGGAGGTAATATTATCGATCGAAAGTCTTTTACAGGTTATTTGTTCATTCTGGCTGGAGCAGTGTTTTCCTGGGAATCGCATAAACAGTCGACAGTGGCCCTGAGCAGCACCGAGGCGGAGTACATAGCAATGGCGGCAGCGGCTAAAGAAGCGGTGTACTTAAGAAGACTCGTTAAGGAAATTGGGTGTTTTCCTTCCGATCATCCGTTGTGCATTTATGGAGACAACCTCAGTGCGCAGCATTTAGCTAAGAATCATATGTATCATGCAAGAAGCAAACATATCGATATACGTTATCATTTCATTCGAGAATTAGTTGATAAAGACGAAATAGCTTTAAAGTATGTGGATACAACAAATATGATAGCAGACATTTGTACTAAGAATTTGAATAAGCAAAAGCATATGAAATTGTTAAACATGACAGGTTTAAAGAACACTACATAAATCAATGTAATTTTGTATTGAGAAGAGGTGTTAAAATATTTGGTATATTAATGTGGCAACACAAAACACTATGTTAAGCTTATGTAAAATTATAAAACGATCTGGCAGCGCTACCAAGTTGAATTTGCCATTGAATAAATCGCGCTTATACAGAAAACATCACAACAGAGTTTTGACGGAGATAATCAAAATCAAGGCTTAAAATGTGGTGAATCGAAAATAAGGTCTAAAATTGTCTAGGATGACGAGAAACGCCAAAAAATGGAAAAAAACAAAAAAAGTTCGAAAAATTTATAAATTTTCGAAATCATAATTATTTTGGAGTTGAATCAATATAAATGGTATTCCAACTCAAAATCGGTTGAGTTTTGACGGAGATAATCAAAATCAAGACTTAAAATGTGGTGGTTCCAAATAAGGTCTAAAATCGTCTAGTATGACTAAAAACGCCAAGAAATGCAAAAAACAAAACACTTAGGAACACCATTTCTGGTAAACAGGTTGCTAGAGATAGCCTTAATGCAATGCCATTAAAAATTTTGAGCTGCCACGCCCCCTTTTCTCATGAGAGTTAACCAAACGTTTTCGCTTTAATGCCGTTTTTAAGGCATTTTATTCATATAGTAGAGTGTTGTAATTCAACATTCGTATTGAGACATATAAAATCAAACTATTCTGATAGTGGCATCACAATACTACCTTTAACAAAAGAGCCATCCATGTTACAAAGTGTGTTTTTAGACCCCGTACTCTAAAAAAGAGTAGAGGGGTCTATTAGGTTTGTCAGAAGCGAAATGTGCGTAACAGGCAGAAGGAGGCGTGGCCGACCACATAAAGTATATATATTCTTGATCAGCATCAACAGCCGAGTCGATATAGCAATGTCCGTCTGTCCGTCCGTCCGTATGAACACCTGGATCTTTTAAACTACAAAAGCTAGAGACACCAAATTTGGAATGAAAGTAAGCTATCTTCGCGAACAGATCAAGTTTATTTCAAACGACGCTGGCCGCGCCGAATACCCACATACATACATACATGCATACATACGTATATGCATACATATAATTTCAAACGAATGTGTGTTTGTATGAATAATATGTAAATGCTGATATTCGCAGAATTCTTGAAAGTGGCGCGTGGTGAAACTGATAGAGTTGGTCTGAGGTTGTAGGTTCGAATACTGGCAATGCGAATTGTTAAATTATATTTTATTAATTTCAATTCAAAATGAACATATAAAATTAAAATTTTTAAACTTAATTTGAAAATTAGAATTCAAATTGAATACAAATGTGCACTACTATGAGAGTACGGGCTTTTATAGTCGGCTCGATCGACTGTAGCCTTTCTAACTTGTTTTTAGGTAGAGTCAATAAGAGTTGTATTCCAATTCAAATTGGAAAATTGGAATATATTCAACTGGAATTCAACCAATTCAAAATCGATGACTAGAAACGCCAAATATAAATTTTCGAAATCATAATTATTTTTAGGTAGGGTCAATATAAGTTGTATTCCAATTCAAAATCGGTTGAGTTTTGACAGAGAGCGATATCTAGACTTAAAATGTGGTGATTGCAAAATAAGGTCTAATATCGTCTAGGATGACTAGAAACACCAAAAAATGAAAAAAACAAAAAACAAGAAAAAACGGTTATCTTCGGCTCGCAGAAGATTAAATACCCTTGCAGTCCTGAATATTGCATTAATTTGGTTTTTTTAACCAATTATTTCTTTGGTAGTTATATGATATAGTAGTCAGATTTGGATGAAATTTGGTCAACAGATGGTGGACAATGAGAAATACATTCTGCGGTAATTTCGTTGAAATCGGTCAATAGACACCGAAAATGTTCATACTAAGCATTTTCAACCGATTGTTCCTATGGGAGCTATATGATATAGTGGTCCGATTTGGATGAAATTTAATCAACAGATGGTGGACAATGAGAAATACATTCTGCGTGAATTTCGTTCAAATCGGTCAATAGACACAGAAAATGTTCATACTAAGCATTTTCAACCGATTGTTCCTATGGGAGCTATATGATATAGTGGTCCGATTTGGATGAAATTTGGTCAACAGATGGTGGACAATGAGAAATACATTCTGCGTGAATTTCGTTCAAATCGGTCAATAGACACCGAAAATGTTCATACTAAGCATTTTCAACCGATTGTTCCTATAGGAGCTATATGATATAGTGGTCCGATCTGGCCGATTTTTACATATGAACTGCGTGCAGAGAGAATACAGATCTGTACCAAATTTCATTAAGATAGCTTTAAAACTGAGAGACTAGTTCGCATAGAAACAGACGGACAGACGGACAGACAGACGGACAGACGGACATGGCTATATCGACTCGGCTGTTGATGCTGATCAAGAATATATATACTTTATGTGGTCGGAAACGCTTCCTTCAATGCGTTACAAACTTCGTGACAAAAACAATATACCCTCTGCAAGGGTATAAAAAAACAAGAAAGAAAAGTACAGTCGAGCGCGCCCGACCGTATAATACTCTCTGCATTTGTCCCGATTAAATTATTAAAATCGGTATCGAGATATTACAATGTGAATTACTTGCATTAAAACACGTTGAAACAAAAGCAATCTAAGCATAATCAAACACACATCAGTTTGTTTGTATTCGAATACACATACGTTTGACAATATGTATATGATGCAAATATGTATGTATGTGTGTATTCGGCGCAGCCAGCGACCGCGGGCAGCGCTGCCGACACACAGGCAGCGAAAACGTTCGAACTTGTGCTTGTGAGTTTCTATCTCGCTTGCACCTATGGGTTGATATTGCGTTCAATTATCAATATTGTAACGCTTCTAGTTTTCTTGTTTATAGTCCGATTTTAACGCGACTTTCAGGAAAGTTTAATATAGTTAGTATGCACACGAATTATGAACAACAATACTGTACGATAAGAACAAGTTCGCTAAATACGGCATTGAAGATTGAAGACTTTTTTATCAAATGTGGGAAAAGTGGACGTGGCAGTCCAAAATTTTAAATGGCAATGCAACTATGCCGTCGCTAGGAACCTCCCGTTCCAGAAATGGTGATCCTAGGTACCGTAGTTACTGAGATATTTGCCGAAAACACCAATTTTTTCAGAGGTGTGTCCAGTTTTTTGCTTATTGTGGGCGAGTGGGGCGTGGCATCGAAAAAAAAAAAGATTCTTGTATTGACTGACTAAATATGTGATCGTTTGACACCAAGCTCGAACTTGTAGCTCTTACCATCTCTGAAATCTGTTTGTTCATACGGACAGACGGACAGACAGACAGACGGACAGACGGACATGGCTATATCGACTCGGCTTGTGATGCTGATCAAGAATATATATACTTTATGGGGTCTGCCACGCCTCCTTCTGCCTGTTACATACTTTTGCACAAACCCAATATACTCTTGCAGAGAGCATAAAAAAACCGAAAAATGTAAATATTTTAAAATGTGGTGATTCCAAAATAAGGTCTAAATCGTCTAGGATGACAGGAAACGCCAAAAATGAAAAAAAAAACAAGTAAGAAAGGCTACAGTCGACGTGCCGACTGTATAAGACCCCGTACTCCTTGTAGTGCGCATACAAAAATACTTAGAAACTTAAAAGAAGAAGCAGTGGACTGATTCATATTTTAAAATACAAATTTAAAAAAAGATAATAGTTTAAATTAAAATTTAAACAAGTAAGAAAGGCTACAGTCGATCGAGCCGACTGTAAAAGACCCCGTACTCCCATAGAAGTGAGCAATTGTATTCAATTTAAATTTAAATTTTTGAATGAAATTTAAAAATTTTAATTTTATATGTACATTTTGAATTGAAATTAAAAACAAGAAAGACAAGTAAGAAAGGCTGCAGTCCATCGAGCCGACTGTAAAAGACCCCGTACTCCCATAGAAGTGCGCAATTGTATTCAATTTGAATTCAAATTTTCGAATGAAATTTAAAAATTTTAATTTTATATGTACATTTTGAATTGAAATTAAAAACAAGAAAGACAAGTAAGAAAGGCTGCAGTCCATCGAGCCGACTGTAAAAGACCCCGTACTCCCATAGAAGTGCGCAATTGTATTCAATTTGAATTCAAATTTTCGAATGAAATTTAAAAATTTTATTTTTATATGTACATTTAGAATTGAAATTTAAACAAGAAAGAAAAGTACAGTCGAGCGCGCCCGACCGTATAATACTCTCTGCATTTGTCCCGATTAAATCATTAAAATCGGTATCGAGATATTACAATGTGAATTACTTGCATTAAAACACGTTGAAACAAAAACAATCAAACACACATCTGTTTGTTTGTATTCGAATACACATACGTTTGGCAATATGTATATGATGCAAATATGTATGTATGTATGTGTGTATTCGGCGCAGCCAGCGACCGCGGGCAGCGCTGCCGACCCACAGGCAGCGAAAACGTTCGAACATGTGCTTGTGTGTTTCTATCTCGCTTGCACCTATGGGTTGGTATTGCGTTCAATTATCAATATTGTAACGCTTCTAGTTTTCTTGTTTATAGTCCGATTTTAATGCGCCTTTCAGTAAAGTTTAATATAGTTAGGTCTCCAGACATTTTATATAATTACAATACTGTACGATACGAACAAGTTCGCCAAACCCGGTATTGAAGGTTCCAGACTTTTTTT
This sequence comes from Drosophila arawakana, assembly GCA_018151165.1. NCBI lineage: Eukaryota > Metazoa > Arthropoda > Insecta > Diptera > Drosophilidae > Drosophila > Drosophila arawakana. Next base: position 142,074 of record JAECWX010000070.1, on the reverse strand, counting down.
ATCAAATGTGGAAAAAGTGGGCGTGGCAGTCAAAAATTTTAAATGGCAATGCAACTATGCCGTCGCTACGAACCTCCCGTTCCAGAATTGGTGATCCTAGGTGCCATAGTTACTGAGATATTTGCCGAAAACACCAATTTTTACCGAGGTGTGTCTAGTTTTTTGCTCATTGTGGGCGAATGGGGCGTGGCATCGAAAAAAAAAAAAGATTCTTGTATTGACTGACTAAATATCTGATCGTTTGACACCAAGCTCGAACTTGTAGCTCTTACCATCTCTGAAATCTGTTTGTTCATACGGACAGACAGACAGACAGACGGACAGACGGACAGACGGACAGACGGACATGGCTATATCGACTCGGCTTGTGATGCTGATCAAGAATATATATACTTTATGGGGTCTGCCACGCCTCCTTCTGCCTGTTACATACTTTTGCACAAACCCAATATACTCTTGCAGAGAGTATAAAAAAATTAAATTAACAATTCGCATTGCCGCAACTCTATCAGTTGCACCACGCGCCACTTTCAAGAATTATCCGATAATCAGCATTTACATATTATTCATATGTACAAACACACATTCGTTTGAAATTATATGTATGCATATACGTATGTATTCATGTATGTATGTATGTGTGTATTCGGCGCGGCCAGCGTCTGCCGGCAGCGCTGTCGCCACACAAGCATCGAAAACGTTCGAACATGTGTTTGTATGTTTCTGTCTCGCTCTCGCGCGTAAGTGATATTGCAGTTAAATAACAAACTTTGTAACGCAGTAGCTCTTTTGTTAAAGGTAGTATGTTGATGACACTTTCAGAATAGTTTGATTTTATATGTCTCTATACGAATGTTGAATTACAACACTCTACTATATGAATAAATGCCTTAAAAACGGCATTAAAGCGTAAAGTTTTTAGACCCCGTACTCTAAAAAAGAGTATAGGGGTCTATTAGGTTTGTCAGAAGCGAAATGTGCGTAACAGGCAGAAGGAGGCGTGGCCGACCCCATAAAGTATATATATTCTAGATCAGCATCAACATCCGAGTCGATATAGCAATGTCCGTCTGTCCGTCTGTCCGTCTGTCCGTCTGTCTGTCTGTCTGTCTGTCTGTCTGTCCGTCCGTATGAACACCTGGATCTTTTAAACTACAAAAGCTAGAGACACCAAATTTGGAATGAAAGTCCGTTATCTTCGCGAGCAGATCAAGTTTATTTCAAATTGTTGCCACGCCCCTTACCGCCCCCGCAATGAGCAAAAAACCAGACACACCTCGAAAAAAATTTACTTTTAGGCCAATAACTCAGTAACTATGGCACTTAGGAACACCATTTCTGGTAAACAGGTTGCTAGTGACACCCTTAATGCAATGCCATTAAAAATTTTGAGCTGCCACGCCCCCTTTTCTCCTGAGAGTTAACCAAACGTTTTCACTTTAATGCCATGTTTAAGGCATTTATTCATATAGTAGAGTGTTGTAATTCAACATTCGTATAGAGACATATAAAATCAAACTATTCTGAAAGGGGCATCAACATACTACCTTTAACAAAAGAGCTACTGCGTTACAAAGTTTGTTATTTAACTGCAATATCACTTACGCGCGAGAGCGAGACAGAAACATACAAACACATGTTCGAACGTTTTCGATGCTTGTGTGGCGACAGCGCTGCCGGCAGACGCTGGCCGCGCCGAATACACACATACATACATACATGCATACATATAATTTCAAACGAATGTGTGTTTGTATGAATAATATGTAAATGCTATCGGAGAATTCTTGAAAGTGGCGCGTGGTGCAACTGATAGAGTTGCGGCAATGCGAATTGTTAATTTAATTTTTTTTAATTTCAATTCAAAATGTACATATAAAATTAAAATTTGTAAATTTCATTCAAAAATTTAAATTTAAATTGAATACAATTGCGCACTTCTATGGGAGTACGGGGTCTTTTACAGTCGGCTCGATCGACTGTAGCCTTTCTTACTTGTTTTAGCTGATGTGGGGAAAAGGGGCGTGGCAGCTCAAAATTTTTAATGGCATTGCATTAAGGCTGTCTCTAGCAACCTGTTTACCAGAAATGGTGTTCCTAAGTGCCATAGTTACTGAGTTATTGGCCTAAAAGTACATTTTTTTCGAGGTGTGTCTGGTTTTTTGCTCATTGCGGGGGCGGTAAGGGGCGTGGCAACAATTTGAAATAAACTTGATCTGCTTGCGAAGATAACGGACTTTCATTCCAAATTTGGTGTCTCTAGCTTTTGTAGTTTAAAAGATCCAGGTGTTCATACGGACGGACGGACAGACGGACAGACAGACAGACGGACAGACGGACAGACAGACAGACGGACAGACGGACATTGCTATATCGACTCGGCTGTTGATGCTGATCTAGAATATATATACTTTATGGGGTCGGCCACGCCTCCTTCTGCCTGTTACGCACATTTCGCTTCTGACAAACCTAATAGACCCCTATACTCTTTTTTAGAGTACGGGGTCTAAAAAGTACAGTCGAGCGCACCCGTATAATACTCTCTGCATTTGTCCCGATTAAATTATTAAAATCGGTATCCACATATTACTATGTGTTTTACTTGCATTAAAACACGTTGAAACAAAAACAATCTAAGCATAATCAAACATACATCTGTTTGTTTGTATGACAATATGTATATGATGCAAATATGTATGAATGTATGTGTGTATTCGGCGCAGCCAGCGACCGCGGGCAGCGCTGCCCACACACAGGCAGCGAAAACGTTCGAACATGTGCTTGTGTGTTTCTATCTCGCTTGAACCTATGGGTTGATATTGCGTTCAATTATCAATATTGTAACGCTTCTAGTTTTCTTGTTTATAGTCCGATTTTAATGCGCCTTTCAGGATAGTTTAATATAGTTAGTCTCCACACCAGTTATAAACTACAATACTGTACGATACGGAAAAAACGGCATTGAAGCTTGAAAACTATTTTATAAATTGTGGGAAAAGTGGGCGTGGCAGTCAAAAATTTTAAATGGCAATGTAACTATGCTCTCGCAAAGAACACCCGTACCAGAATTGGTGATCCTAGGTGCCATAGTTACTTAGATATTTGCCGAAAACACCAATTTTTCACGAGGTGTGTCCAGTTTTTTGCTTATTGTGGGCGAATGGGGCGTGGCATCGAAAAAAAAAGATTCTTGTATTGACTGACTAAATATCTGATCGTTTGACACCAAGCTCGAACTTGTAGCTCTTACCATCTCTGAAATCTGTTTGTTCATACGGACAGACAGACGGACAGACGGACAGACAGACAGACGGACAGACGGACATGGCTATATCGACTCGGCTGTTGATGCTGATCTAGAATATATATACTTGATGGGGTCGGCCAAGCCTCCTTCTGCCTGTTACGCACATTTCGCTTCTGACAAACCTAATAGACCCCTATACTCTTTTTTAGAGTACGGGGTCTAAATATGGCGGCACCGCTGGCGACGCCTCGCGCCCCCTCTCCACCCCTCAAGGGTGGTGAGTGGGCGTGGAGGCGCCCCCATGGGCATCACACCTCACACTTGTCACACATCAATGTGACAAATAATTGTCATATTGATGTGTACATAAAAACAATAAACTGCGGCAACTATGAGCGGTGGCAACCCTTGAGAAGCGTCCTCTACCAATGGTTGACCAGATGCGTGCATCCTGAACAATCTGCTCATACCCAATCTCTGAGTAAATTAATGCGACTGCGGCGTGGGAGAAACTCCGTTGACCCATGGTGGCAACTCTGACAGGCGGATTGCTCTGGCCACTTAGGGGCATCCTTGGAGAAGGTGTTCCACACATCCAATGTCCAGAAGTCCGCTTCTTGTGGATTCTGGCCATACCCTTTCTCTGGGCCAAAAATTTGACAGCGGCGTGGGACAGCACTCCACTAACAGACGGCTGCCATCTCCATACGGTGGCAACTCTGGTGGTGTGAATGGTGCAGCCAATAAGTAGCATCCTTCCAGATGCTGCACCATTCATTGGATGTCCAGATATCCGCATCCTGGGGATTCTGGTCATCCCAAAACTGTTTGACCAAGCAGTAAAATAAATAGCGACTGCGGCGTGGGACGTCACACTGCTGACAGACGTCTGCCATCTCCAAATGGTGGCAGTTCTGATGTTGGCAGTGGCATCGCCAAGTAGATGGATCCTGCAAGATGTGTATCCAGCCATTAGATGGCCAAAATCCTCCATCCATGGGATTTTGGACATGCCCATGGCCATGCAGCAACAGTGACAGCGGCGTGGGAGGCTCAACGGATCCTTGTCTGATCCAGCCAGTGGCATTGCGGCCACAAATGAGCACTGCGCCAATTAGCTGTTGACATCATGGACATCTTCCGCCTACAATGTACGTACCTGAGGGGCGTGGCAAAAATACGCAAATTAACAACAGCACAAATACGAGCATGCGGATGAGCATGCTTTTAAATTCAGATGAATTTCAGTGCTCATCGTACATCCTCCAGTGACGGCGACGGCGACGGCGACAGCGGCAGCGTTGTGGCATTTGGTGACAGCAGCGAGGGAAGCAGTGGCATTATCCGATTGCACACCGGTGCATTGGGTATAGCGCTACTGCAACTGGAGCACATCAACGCGAATGAAATTTAAAAATTTTAATATTATATGTACATTTTGAATTGAAATTTAAAAAAAAATTAAACTAACTAAACTATCAGTTGCACCACGCGCAATTTTCAAGAATTCTCCGATAATCAGCATTTACATATTATTCATACAAACACACATTCGTTTGAAATTATATGTATGCATGTATGTATGTATGTGTGTATTCGGCGTGGCCAGCGTCTGCCGGCAGCGCTGTCGCCACACAAGCATCGAAAACGTTCGAACATGTGTTTGTATGTTTCTGTCTCGCTCTCGCGCGTAAGTGATATTGCAGTTAAATAACAAACTTTCTAACGCAGTAGCTCTTTTGTTAAAGGTAGTATGTTGATGCCACTTTCAGAATAGTTTGATTTTATATGTCTCTATACGAATGTTGAATTACAACACTCTACTATATGAATAAATGCCTTAAAAACGGCATTAAAGCGTAAAAGTTTTTTAGCTGATGTGGGGAAAAGGGGCGTGGCAGCTCAAAATTTTTAATGGCATTGCATTAAGGCCGTCTCTAGCAACCTGCTTACCAGAAATGGTGTTCCTAAGTGCCATAGTTACTGAGTTATTGGCCTAAAAGTACATTTTTTTCGAGGTGTGTCTGGTTTTTTGCTCATTGCGGGGGCGGTAAGGGGCGTGGCAACAATTTGAAATAAACTTGATCTGCTCGCGAAGATAACGGACTTTCATTCCAAATTTGGTGTCTCTAGCTTTTGTAGTTTAAAAGATCCAGGTGTTCATACGGACGGACGGACAGACAGACAGACGGACAGACGGACATTGCTATATCGACTCGGCTGTTGATGCTGTTCAAGAATATATATACTTTATGGGGTCGGCCACGCCTCCTTCTGCCTGTTACGCACATTTCGCTTCTGACAAACCTAATAGACCCCTATACTCTTTTTTAGAGTACGGGGTCTAAAAAGAAAAGATCCGTACAGAAAAAGTATACACCGCTATACAAAACAAGAAAGAAAAGTACAGTCGAGGGCGCCCGACCGTATAATACTCTCTGCATTTGTCCCGATTAAATTATTAAAATCGGTATCGAGATATTACTATGTGTTTTACTTGCATTAAAACACGTTGAAACAAAAACAATCTAAGCATAATCAAACACACATCTGTTTGTTTGTATTCGAATACACATACGTTTGGCAATATGTATATGATGCAAATATGCATGTATGTATGTGTGTATTCGGCGCGCGGGCAGCGCTGCCGACACACAGGCAGCGAAAACGTTCGAACATGTGCTTGTGTGTTTCTACCTCGCTTGCACCTATGGGTTGATATTGCGTTCAATTATCAATATTGTAATGCTTCTAGTTTTCTTGTTTATGGTCCGATTTTAATGCGCCTTTCAGGATAGTTTAATATAGTTAGTCTCCACACCAGTTATAAACTACAATACTGTACGATACGGAAAAAACGGTATTGAAGCTTGAAAACTATTTTATAAATTGTGGGAAAAGTGGGCGTGGCAGTCAAAAATTTTAAATGGCAATGTAACTATGCTCTCGCAAAGAACACCCGTACCAGAATTGGTGATCCTAGGTGCCATAGTTACTGAGATATTTGCCGAAAACACCAATTTTTCACGAGGTGTGTCCAGTTTTTTGCTTATTGTGGGCGAATGGGGCGTGGCATCGAAAAAAAAAAAGATTCTTGTATTGACTGACTAAATATCTGATCGTTTGACACCAAGCCCGAACTTGTAGCTCTTACCATCTCTGAAATCTGTTTGTTCATACGGACAGACAGACAGACAGACGGACAGACGGACAGACGGACAGACGGACAGACAGACAGACGGACAGACGGACATGGCTATATCGACTCGGCTTGTGATGCTGATCAAGAATATATATACTTTATGGGGTCTGCCATACTCTTGCAGAGAGTATAAAAAAAAGTCATGCGCTAGCTGCAATCGAACCCGCGGTATCAGACACAGGATTCTCACATGTCGCCACTCTACCATATGCACCACACCTCAATTTGCAGATACTGCTGATTATCTGCATTTACATATAATAATGTTTTGTTATGGAAAAAGAAAAAGAAAACAAATGCCTGTCTGTGCCGGGGTTCGAACCGCAGACCTCATGTTTCTCTAATGCATGTCACATCACTTGGACCACAGCACTGTTGACAATGAGGACGGCTAAAGTAGATAAACATTGATTTACCACTTTTCTTCAAACACGTACATAAATTACAATTTTTAACATTTTTGACCAATTTGTTTCACATGTTGTAGTTGTCCGATTTGAACCAAATTTGGTGAAGTTACTTTTAATAATTATGTACACATTCTGTGTGAGTTTGGTTGCGATCACTTAGCAAATACTACATGTCTTCATACAAATTTTTGGTTTTTGACCGATTTGTCCTATGGGAGCTATAAGCTATAGTTGTCCGATCCTGATGAAACTTGGTGAGGATAGTTATAGTTGTACCGTACACCTACTGTGTAAATTTGGTCACGATAGCTTTCATAGTTTCAAAGTTGTAGTGCAATGAAAACTGTTTTTTACAATTTGCGGGGGCGGTAGGGGGCGTGGCAAAAATTTTAAATAAACTTAACCTGCCTGCAATATAGACGGACTTTCATTCCAAATTTGGTGGCTCTAGCTCTTATAGTTTAAAAGATCCAGGTGTTCATACGGACGGACGGACGGTCAGACAGACGGACAGACGGACATTGCTATATCGACTCGGCTGTTGATGCTGATCTAGAATATATATACTTTATGGGGTCGGCCACGCCTCCTTCTGCCTGTTACGCACATTTCGCTTCTGACAAACCTAATAGACCCCTATACTCTTTTTTAGAGTACGGGGTCTAAAAACAAAAAAAAAGTTTTAAAAAAAATTTATGTTGTCGAAATAATAATTATTTTTAGGTAGAGTCAATATAAGTTGTATTCAAATTCGAAAATAATGAAGATCAAAGCATAAAATGTGGTTATTCCAGAATAAGGTCTAAAATCATCTAGGATGACTTGAAACGCCAATAAACGGAAAAAACAAAAAAACTTCGAAAAATGTAAAAATTTTAAAATGTGGTGATTCCAAAATAAGGGTAATATCGTCTAGGATGACTAGAAACGCCAAAAAATGGAAAAAACACAAAAATGTTCGAAAAATGTATAAATTTTCGAAATCATAATTATTTTTAGGTAAAGTCAATATAAGTTGTATTCCCATTCAAATTCGGTTGAGTTTTGACGGAGATAATCAAAATCAAGTCTTAAAATGTGGTGATTCCAAAATAAGGTCTAAAATCATCTAGGATGACTAGAAACGCCAAAAAATAGAAAAAAACAAGAAAGAAAAGTACAGTCGAGCGCGCCCGACCGTATAATACTCTCTGCATTTGTCCCGATTAAATCATTAAAATCGGTATCGAGATATTACAATGTGAATTACTTGCATTAAAACACGTTGATACAAAAACAATCTAAGCATAATCAAACACACATCTGTTTGTTTGTATTCGAATACACATACGTTTGGCAATATGTATATGCCAGCCAGCGACCGCGGGCAGCGCTGCCGACACACAGGCAGCGCTGCCGCCACACAAGCAGCGAAAACGTTCGAAAATGTGCTTGTGTGTTTCTATCTCGCTTGCACCTATGGGTTGATATTGCGTTCAATTATCAATATTGTAACGCTTCTAGTTTTCTTGTTTATGGTCCGATTTTAATGCGCCTTTCAGTATAGTTTAATATAGTTTTTGCTCCACACGAACTATACAATTTAATTACTGTACGATACGAACAAGTTCGCCAAACCCGGCATTGAAGGTTCCAGCCTTTTTTATCAAATGTGGGAAAAGTGGGCGTGGCAGTCCAAAATTTTAAATGGCAATGCAACTATGCCGTCGCTACGAACCTCCCGTTCCAAAATTGGTGATCCTAGGTGCCATAGCTACTGAGATATTTGCCGAAAACACCAATTTTTTCCGAGGTGTGTCCAGTTTTTTGCTTATTGTGGGCGAATGGGGCGTGGCATCGAAAAAAAAAAAGATTCTTGTATTGACTGACTAAATATCTGATCGTTTGACACCAAGCTCGAACTTGTAGCTCTTACCATCTCTGAAATCTGTTTGTTCATACGGACAGACGGACAGACAGACAGACGGACAGACGGACAGACGGACAGACGGACAGACGGACATGGCTATATCGACTCGGCTTGTGATGCTGATCAAGAATATATATACTTTATGGGGTCTGCCACGCCTCCTTCTGCCTGTTACATACTTTTGCACAAACACAATATACTCTTGCAGAGAGTATAACAAAAAAAGTTCGAAAAAATTTATAAATTTTCGAAGTTATAATTATTTTTATGTAGAGTCAATATAAGTTGTATTCCAATTCAAAATCGGTTGAGTTTTGACGGAGATAATCAAGATCAACACTTAAAATGTGGTGATTCCAAAATAAGGTCTAAAATCATCTAGGATGACTAGAAACACCAAAAAATAAATAAAAAAAAAAAAAAAAATTCAAAAAATTAAAAAATTTTTGAAATTATAATTATTTTGAAGGTGTGTCAATATAAATGGTATTCCAATTCAAAATCGGTTGAGTTTTGACGGAGATAATCAAGATAAAGACTTAAAATGTGGTGATTCCAAAATAAGGTCTAAATCGTCTAGGATGACTAGGACCGAAAAAATTAAAAAAAAAAAAAAAAAAAAAAAAAAAAGTTTTAAAAAAAAAATTTATGTTGTCGAAATAACAATTATTTTTAGGTAGGGTCAATATAAGTTGTATTCAAATTCGAAAATGTGGTGGTTCCAAAATAAGGTCTAAAATCATCTAGTATGACTAACGCCAAAAAATGCAAAAAACAAAAAAAAAAGTTCGAAAAATGTATAAATTTTCGAAATCATAATTATTTTTAGGTAGAGTCAATATAAGTTGTTTTCCAATTCAAAATCGGTCGAGTTTAGACGAAGATAATCAAGATCAAGACTTAAAATGTGGTGATTCCAAAATAAGGTCTAAAATCAACTAGGATGACTTAAAACGCCAAAAAATGGAAAAAACAAAAAAAATTCGAAAAATCTAAAAATTTTAAAATGTGGTGATTCCAAAATAAGGTCTAAAATCATCTAGGATGACTAGAAACGCCAAAAAATGGAAAAAAACAAAAAAAATTCGAAAAATGTAAAAATTTTAAAATGTGGTAATTCCAAAATAAGGTCTAAATCGTCTAGGACGACTAGAAACGCAAAAAATGGAAAAAAAAAAAAAACAAGAAAGAAAAGTACAGTCGAGCGCGCCCGACCGTATAATACTCTCTGCATTTGTCCCGATTAAATTATTAAAATCGGTATCGAGATATTACAATGTGAATTACTTGCATTAAAACACGTTGAAACAAAAACAATCTAAGTATAATCAAACACACATCAGTTTGTTTGTATTCGAATACACATACGTTTGACAATATGTATATGATGCAAATATGTATGTATGTGTGTATTCGGCCAGCGACCGCAGGCAGCGCTGCCGACACACAGGCAGCGAAAACGTTCGAACATGTGCTTGTGAGTATCTCGCTTGCACCTATGGGTTGATATTGCGTTCAATTATCAATATTGTAACGCTTCTAGTTTTCTTGTTTATAGTCCGATTTTAATGCACCTTTCAGGAAAGTTTAGTATAGTTAGTCTCCACACGAATTATGAACAACAATACTGTACGATAAGAACAAGTTCGCTAAATACGGCATTGAAGATTGAAGACTTTTTTATCAAATGTGGGAAAAGTGGACGTGGCAGTCCAAAATTTTAAATGGCAATGCAACTATGCCGTCGCTAGGAACCTCCCGTTCCAGAAATGGTGATCCTAGGTGCCGTAGTTACTGAGATATTTGCCGAAAACACCAATTTTTTCAGAGGTGTGTCCAGTTTTTTGCTTATTGTGGGCGAATGGTGCGTGGTATCGAAAAAAAAAAGATTCTTGTATTGACTGACTAAATATGTGATCGTTCGACACCAAGCTCGAACTTGTAGCTCTTACCATCTCTGAAATCTGTTTGTTCATACGGACAGACAGACAGACGGACAGGGCTACATCGACTCGGCTTGTGATGCTGATCAAGAATATATATACTTTATGGGGTCTGCCACGCCTCCTTCTGCCTGTTACATACTTTTGCACAAACCCAATATACTCTTGCAGAGAGTATCAAAAAATCGAAAAATGTAAAAATTTTAAAATGTGGTGATTCCAAAATAAGGTCTAAATCGTCTAGGATGACTAGAAACGCCAAAAATTAAAAAAAAAAACAAAAAAAAAGTTTTAAAAAAAAATGTATGTTGTCGAAATAACAATTATTTTTAGGTAGGGTCAATATAAGTTGTATTCAAATTCGAAAATGTGGTGGTTCCAAAATAAGGTCTAAAATCATCTAGTATGACTAACGCCTAAAAATGGAAAAAACAAAAAAAAAGTTCGAAAAATGTATAAATTTTCGAAATCATAATTATTTTTAGGTAGAGTCAATATAAATTGTTTTCCAATTCAAAATCGGTTGAGTTTAGACGAAGATAATCAAGATCTAGACTTAAAATGTGGTGATTCCAAAATAAGGTCTAAAATCATCTAGGATGACTTGAAACGCCAAAAAATGGAAAAAACAAAAAAAAAGTTCGAAAAATTAAAAAATTTTTGAAATCATAATTATTTTGAAGGTGAGTCAATAAAAATGGTATTCCAATTCAAAATCGGTTTAGTTTTGACGGAGATAATCAAGATCAAGACTTAAAATGTGGTGATTCCAAAATAAGGTCTAAAATCATCTAGAATGACTAGAAACGCCAAAAAATGGAAAAAACAAAAAAATGTTCGAAAAATGTAAAAATTTTAAAATGTGGTGATTCCAAAATAAGGTCTAATATCGTCTAGGATGACTAGAAACGGCAAAAAATGAAAGAAACAAAAAAATATATTTTAGATCAGCATCAACAGCCGAGTCGAGGGCGAGGGGTATATAAAAGGGGCGGGGATACATTTTTCGCATTTACATTTAGGCAGAGCGCGCGCGACGTCAAGCCAACGGTTCGGTGGCAAGCGCGGCGACCCGTTCCCGCGAAAAACGGAACAGCGAGAATCGGGAAAGCAAGTGCATGCGTGTGACGTCACAGACACGTGCCCGCTCACACACACATACATACGTTTTGGTGGTGGGTTTGCAGTGCGCATAAAAGTGGACAGAATTACAGTGGGCCGTAGGCCGTATTAAAGTGGACAAAACTACAGTGTGCCGAAGGCACGGAAAGTCGGACAAAAAATTACAGTGGGCCGGAGGCCAGATAGAAGCGGTCAAAGTAATTTTTTTTTGTTCTTGGATTTTTTTTTTAACTAAAACTTGGTTTTGGTGCGACAAAGAGCATATAACTCATAAAGAGGGAGGGAAAATTCATCGGGGAATTTTCGGCGAGCTTTCCTCAAGGAACTCACCGAGGAGTTATCAACTGCTTTCCTCGAGGAATTCACCAAGGAATTCGCCAAGGAATTTTCGGATAGTGTCGTCAAGGAGTTCACCGAGGAATTTACCAAGGAATTGTCGTGTAGTGTCCTCAAGGAGTTCATCGAGGAATTTTCGACTGGTTTCCTCAAAGAATTCATCGACGAATTCAGAAGTCGAAAAGGGAAAAGAACCTGGAGTTCCTTCTTTGGCGCTATTTTCGAGCGAAGCCAGACAGGCCATCCGAACGGGAACCAGGGAAGTCTCTCGAGACAGCGTTGGGGGTACGATGGGTATATTACCGTCGTAAGGAAGAATTAATGGCGGATAGGGAAGGCCGCGTAGAAGAATTAAGGAAGCGAGTGGCGTTGTTCATACAAGCCGGGGGCCACAGTAGCGAAGCCCGTAACAGACTCGCCGAGCTAGAGGCCCAGTATGGGAAGCTCGTCGAACCCCCCACGGGCGAATTCGTCGGACGGCCGTTTCAAAAGTCAGAGCCGGACTTGCGGAGGCCCCACTTGTACGAACAGCCCACACCAGCGTCGTGGAAGCCACCACAGCCGGTCCAAAAGTGCCCACCCGAGATACGGGTGGAAGAAGCGCCGATGATGGCATGCACACACGCCGAAGTGGCACGGACACAAAGAGGAGTGGCTGACCAGGTGCGCAAATGGGGAGTCAGGTGCGCCGGCCAAGAGCGGGCCGCGACGTACAGGATCGACATGAACCACATGCCCGCTGCCATGAGCGAGGTGATGGTCGACCAGGCAGTGAGTTGGTTTTTGACGACCGGGCTGTGGAACGCGTCTTGCGTTCCGAACAGAATTCCTGGACTTCTTCCTACCCCCCCCCATTATTTCGAGCGCCTGGAGGATCAGATACACTCACACCGGCAGCGACCCAATGAAAAGTTCAAGGAATACCTGCTGAACTTACGGGTGCTAATGAGACGCGCAGGGTACAGCACGGCGCAGGAACTGTATCGTGCTGTACGTGCGCAGGTACGACTTCGCAACATTGGCGCAGCTGACACAGATGGCCACCGAATACGAAAGCCTCCGCGAGCAGAATGCGGAATATTCGCGCGCAAGGACTAGAGGCAAGGGCGAATCAGCTTTTGCGGGGGCGAGGTCAAGGCCGCCGAACCCGTTCCGGCCCGAGATGGGGGGACCGCAAACGGCAGGTCAGTCGGCAGCAGCAGCAGTCCAGCGGCCGCCACCCCAAGGGGGAACAGCGCAAACCAACGGCGGTTTCGACCCACGACGGACATGTCACAGATGCGAGCAGGCCGGTCACTTCACGACCTGAGGCGCCCCTCAAGCTAGGAGGAGGCCCGCGCCGCGAACCCCAGCTCCAGGCAATAAGCGCACCAATGGTGGTAAAAGGAGGGAAGATCGTGGCACGAGTGACGATCGGCGGCCATGAGACAACGGCCACAGTCGACACCGGAGCAACGCGCAGCTTCGTAAGCGAGGAATGGCTACAGAAGCAGGATGTCAAAGGCTCCCGGTGGAGGCGAGGATACGGTTGGCGGATGGAAAACGGTGAAGACGGTAGTACTGGGCATGCCCACAATGCTCGACAATGTCATCCTGGGGATGGACTTTTGTGTAGCATGGGCACTACGATCCGGGTCGGGCTCGCACAGCTGTCCATGGAATTGGTCGCAAACGACGAGCGAAAACCACTCGCGATGGTGACAACTCCACCTTTAATAGCCCCGCCTACCAAAGAAAAGGCTACGCCGCAACGACGACGGGAAGAAATGAGGAGCCGAAATGATCGAGGCGACCCACCACGCAAAGCGGACGAGAAAGAAACGGGTGAGTCGATACAAACAAAAAACAAAGCAATTAGCGCGCCAGGGGCCGACGTTGAGGCCACCCCGGGGGCACGATTAATGGAAGAAGAAGAGGAAACAAAGGAGTCCCAGGCCGAGGACGCGGAATGGCCGGCCGACCTCGAGCCCGAGGTGATTGAGTTTTTGGAGAGGGAGTTGGCGTTGTTCGAAGGGTTGTCGTGGGTCTCACACATCACGGAACACAGCATCCGGATGAGAGACGACAGGCCTACGAAGCAGCGCTACTTCCCGAAAAACCCAGCGATGCAGAAAGTGATTGACGAGCAGGTAGACGAGCTCATCCGATCAGGTGCCACAGAGAATTCGGGCAGTCCGCACACCGGATGCTTATCCAGTCCCTCGGATAAATCACATCCTGGAGAGGTTGCGCCACGCCAAATACATCTCGACGCTGGACCTGAAACAAGGATACTGGCAGATCCCGATGGCTGCGAATAGCCGTGAATGCACAGCTTTCACCGTGCCGGGGAGAGGATTGTTCCAATGGCGAGCGATGCCATTCGGCCTTCACTCGGCAGGAGCAACCTTCCAGAGAGCCTTGGATACGGTCATAGGTCCGGAGATGGAACCACACCCCTTCGCATACCTGGTCGACATCGTGGTTACGGGGGCCACGAAAGAGCAGCACGTCGCAAATCTGAGGAGGTATTCCAGCGGCTGCGGGCGGCGAATCTGAGATTGAACAGGCAGAAATGTCGGTTCTTCCAGAAGAGGCTGGCGTATTTAGGTCATGTGGTAAGCGGTGAAGGTATCTGTACAGATCCCGACAAGGTCGATGCGATCTGGAACCTTCAAGCTCCCCACAACCTAAAGACGCTACGCCAATGGCATCATGGTACAGGAGGTTCGTACCGAACTTCGCCACACTGGTCGAACCAATGACATCCCTCCTTAAAAAAGGCCAGAAGTGGGCCTGGGGAGAGGCACAGGAGAAAGCGCTGCAGGAATTAAAGGAGAAGTTGACGACAGCCCCGGTGTTGCCGTGTTCCGACTTTTCAGCTAAATTTTCGCTGCAGACCGACGCGAGCGATTACGGCATAGGAGCCGTACTGACGCAAACGTTCGACGAGGACGAAAGAGTGGTAGCATACGCCAGTCGGAAGTTACTGGCGGCGGAGATGAATTACTCAGCAACAGAAAAGGAGTGCCTGGCGATTGTGTGGGCCATCACCACTTGGCACTCAAATGGCTAAACTCCATAGAAAGCCCATCCGGAAGAATAGCGAGATGGGCCCTGGAGTTACAACAGTTCCAGTTCGACATAAGGTACCGTAAGAGTAAGTTGAACGCTGTGGCTGACGCACTTTCCCGGCAGCCCCTGGATTCGTGCCAGCAAGTGGCTGCCGAGGACCCCAAGTGCAGTTGGACAACCAAGATGCGGGACAGGATAAGGGCCCAACCAGAGAAATTCCCGGAATACGTCGAAGAGAACGGGCAGTTGTACAGGAACCTGGGGCAGAGAACGGACAACGAAGATTATATTCCCTGGAAATTATGAGTTCCCAAGGACCAGAGGAAAAGGGTACTAGGGGAATGCCACGACGCCCCGACCGCAGGACACCGAGTTGTGAGGAAGACGGCGTCGAGATTGGCACAACGGTACTACTGGCCGGGTATGTTCCGAGAAGCGACCAGGTAAGTTAAATGTTGCGAATGTTGTCAGAAGTATAAGACTGAGCAGAGGAAGCAGGCGGGACGAATGCTGACGCGTCAGGTGGCAGAGCCGATGACCATTATGTGCGCGGACTTCGTCGGACCCCTCCCTCGCTCGAAACGCGGCAATACAATGCTGCTGGTCTTTCACGATGCCTTCTCTAAGTGGGTAGAATTGGTCCCACTCAAGAGGGCGACCGCAGCATTATTGCAGCAAGCGTTTCGCGAGAGGATACTGGGCCATTTCGGCGTACCAAAAACTTTCGTGTGCGACAATCGAGTCCAGTTTAGGAGCACAGCATTCAGGAAGTACACGGAGTCCCTCGGGGTGACTCTACAATATACGGCCCCCTACTGTCCTCAGGAAAACCCCACGGAGAGGACCAACAGAACCGTGAAGACTATGATAGCGCAGTTCATCGAGGGACACAAGAGGTCGTGGGACGAACTGCTACCGGAAATAGCGCTGGCGGTCAACTCTAGCGTGGCGGACTCGACAGGATTCAGTCCATCGTTCCTCGTGCAGGGTAGAGAACATCGCCTTCCGGCGGCACTATACGACGAAGTAACACCAGGATCGGCCACGGTGAGTCCACAGGATAAGGAGAAGAAGCTGCAAGAAGTGTTCGAGATAGCGCGGAACAACCTACAGAAGGCATCGACAGCACCAGCTGTCCAATGCAGCAGAAGGATTTGCAGCCAAGCTTGCCCCAAAAAACGATGGGCCCTACCGAGTAGCCAGTTTCATCTCCCCCAGCATCGTGCGTCTCACCCGCGAGGGTGAACGCAAGAAGCGGGTGGCCAACGTAACCGCACTCAAACCTTATTTCCAGAACCCTTGGATTCCCCCGCAGGCCGCGAGCTCGCCGGGGGGAAGGGCGAGTGACGCTGGCCCAGGAGGGCAAAGGGGGGGAATCTTAGTGGGCACTATAAGTATAATGGGTAGAATAAGCAGCAATTGTATGATTAAAATAACAAACTTGTAACGTATGGCATAAGTCAGCCTGATAGTCGCACTGGTAGGAAGGTAGCAGGTAGGGTAGTGCTATTAATACTCATTTTACTTCTCTCTTCCGCAACCAAGAACGATAACTGAGTTCACGATGGACGACGGCTGCATATGCATAAGCAGCGAAGAGGATGCAGGAGAAATATCAGTGGACAGTAACGCCACGGAGCCACGAATAAGCGAGGAGTGGAGGACCCCCGGATTGGGCGAACAGTCTATGCCCGCAGACGAGAGGATCACTGGTCCGAGGTGGAGGTGTCGGAAGACGACGGGCCAGAGGGCAACGAAACCGAAGACCCAGTGTTCGAGGAGCCGGCAAGCGCCGAGGAGGAAGTCGACGAGCGGGAGGGGGCGAGGCGGCATTCCGGCACACGATCTTCGAATCGGTAACGCACTCATGGTAACGCATCGGTAACGCACTCCTGAGGAGGGCGATAGACGGAGGCGGAAGGCGTGACCGGAGGACCCGTTTCCGAGTGGTCAGCGGAGCCTTCTCCGTCACAATTACGGCCCGTGGAGCCGTGACTGTGACTCTGGTGTGAAATAATTAGTCGATAGGAGTTTAGGATGCTGGCAGCGCCCTCTGTCGGGTGCGCGGAGAGCGGTCGGGTGCAACCCTGCACGAAAGCTCTGTGGTGAAAATCCAAGAATATGGCCATGAAGCTGCCACACATCATGTGGAGCAGCTTCTATGGCGATGATGAATCTCCTCTTGCAGCGTCCGTCCATCCACAATGTCTAGTCATTCTTTCTGGTTACATGCCATTCTCATGGCAGCCAGTAGGGGTGGCGGGAACTGCAATGAAAAATTAAGAAATAAATACATTCTTGCAAATAATATTTCGTTTATTCACAGCCAGTGGCCTGCGAAAACAAAATAAAATATGGCGGCACCCCTGGCGACGCCTCACGCCCTCTCTCCGCCCCCTCAAGGGTGATGAGTGGGCGTGGTGGCGCCCCCATGGGCATCACACCTCACACATGTCACACACCAATATGACAAACAATTGACATATTGATGTGTACATAATAACAATATACGGCGGCAACTATGACAACAAATCTTGGCCATACAAGCGGTGGCAACCCTTGAGAAGCGTCCGCTGCCAATGGTTGACCAGATGCGTACATCCTGAATAATCTGCCCATACCCAATCTCGGGGTAAATTAATGCGACTGCGGCGTGGGAGAAACTCCGTTGACAGTAGGCTGCCATACACCCGTGGTGGCAACTCTGGCAGGCGGATTGCTCTGGCCACTTAGGGGCATCCTTGGAGAAGGTGTTCCACACATCCAATGTCCAGAAGTCCGCATCTTGTGGAATCTGGCCATACCCTTCCTTTGGGTCAAAAATTTGACAGCGGCGTGGGACAGCTCTCCACTGGCAGATGGCTGCCATCTTCATACTGTGGCAACTCTGGTGGTGTGAATGGTGCAGCCAATAAGTAGCATCCTTCCAGATGCTGCATCAACCATTGGATGTCCAGATATCCGCATCCTGTGGAATGTGGCCATACCAAAACTGTTTGACCAAACAGTAACAAATTTATGACTGCGGCGTGGGCTGTCACACTGCTGACAGACGGCTGCCATCTCCATATGGTGGCAGTTCTGAGGTTGGCAGCGGCATCGCCAAGTAGATGGATCCCATAAGATGCGTATCCAGGCATTAGATTCCCAAAATCCTCCATCGATGGGATTCTGGCCATACTCAATCTCCACGGCCATTTAACAAGAGTGACAGCGGCGCGGGAGGCTCAATGGATCACTGTCTGATCCAGCCAGTGGCATTGCGGCCACAAATGAGCACTGCGCCAATTAGCTGTTGACATCCTGGACATTTTCGGCCCACTTTGTACATACCTGAGGGGTGTGGCAAAAATACGCAGATGAATAACAGCACAAATACGAGCATGCGGATGAGCATGCTTATAAATTCAGATGAACTTCATGTAGCAGTGTTGGCAACACTGCTACTCAACACTCACCTGATTAACTTAGGGCATCCTCCATGGTGCCCATCGTTATCCTCCAGCGACGGCGACAGCGGCAGCGGCAGCGACAAAATTTGCTGCAGCGTTGTGGCATTTGGAGACAGCAGCGAGGGAAGCAGTGGCATTATCCGATTGCACACCGGTGCATTGGGTATAGCGCTACTGCTAACTGGAGCACATCAACACGCGCCTCATCCATAAGGCGTGCACAAAGCAGCATAAACACCAGCAGCAGCGGCAACTACGGCACTTGCAGCAAGAGTAGCATTGACTCTAACGCAAGGCCATGAAGGAAGAAATTAAAAGCACATAAGCTTCTGACACACAGTAGGTTTATATATCACATCACTTACCTGCACATCCGTATGTAGATTCCATCCGAGTCGCATCCGAGTACCTGAAAAGAAAATGAAACAAGTAAGAAAGGCTACAGTCAATCGAGCCGACTGTAAAAGACCCCGTACTCCCATAGTAGTGCGCAATTGTATTCAATCTGAATTCCAATTTTCGAATGAAATTGTAAAGAAGCGTTCTAGCCGGGGTACAAATCTCAGTCTGTCCAGGGCTCGAATCTTACAAGAAATTTGTAATATTCGCGGAGACGCTGCAGACGGGGAAAACGGTCGATCTGGGGGTGGGTGTTAATATGAGAGAAGGGAGGGGAGCGGGACGCGAGATCGAGGCAGGGACGCTGCCGTCGTTCTCAGCGAGCCGATGCGATGCTCTGCGAGATCGAAGCGCGGCGCCGAGGTGCTCTGGCAGCCAGCGCTGTTCTCATGCGAGAGAGCACTGCGTGAGGAGGGGGGGGGGCGAGACGCGAGATCTAAACGGGGGGGCGCCGCCGTTGTTCTCAGCTATGTCACGCGCCGCTCCGCGAGATCAAAACGAGGCGCCGAGGTACTCTGGCGGCCGCCGCTGTTCTCAGGCGAGGAGCGCTATTGGGATTGGGACGATGCGAACGCGAGATCTAAACGGGGAGCGCCGCCGTTGATCTCAGCGAGTCGTTGGGGTACAGGGTGAGAGAACGTCTTGCGAGTTTCCAATCGTGGCTCAAGGGTACCAAGAGGCTACGATGGTTCTCAGCGAAAGACGGCGTTGATTCGCGAGAATTGAGTGCGACTCTAGGGGCACCGTAGAGTCGCGACTATTCTCTAACGAAACGGAAGCGAGTGGGAGTAGGGATGTGGTGGATGAGACCTAATCCGCAATTCGCGAAAACACAACACGCGGTTTGGTCTTTCTTTTCCTTTTCTTTTATTCTTTCTCTTTCTTTCTGTCGCACTGGCCCTAACTGTTCTTCCTACTTACAGTTGCTTCCTTGTTGCTGCTCGCTGCCTGCGTCCGGTTCTCTCGGCTCTCGATCGCAAAGTGCCGGCAGCGTTCTCGATCGAGTAGCGCGGAAGCTGTCCTGACACAACTCCACCACGAAAGCTCTCTCTTCACCATAGAGCTTTCGTGCAGGGTTGCACCCGACCGCTCTCCGCGCTCCCGACAGAGGGCGCTGCCAGCATCCTAAACTCCTATCGACTAGCTATTCGATAACTTAAGTAATAATTTCCTCCATGGAATTAAAGCTAATAATTCATTTGCTTACATCTAAACAACTCTCAACTAATTATACTTATACTTATAAACTATGTATGGTGGGATTAAGGGCCTTTGGGGGGACCTCAGCCGTCATCCCTTGCGCCCCGTATGCTCCGCTTCTTGCTTCCTGCTCTAACTCACCCGCAGGAGTGCTCTCTTCACGCTTCCCTTCTCCTGTGTGTACGCGTTTCCTCGCCCTCTTCCGCCGAGATTTTGACTTCTTATCGGGGGGTGGGATGTCTCCCGTTGGCGTTCTCTTGCCCTCAAGAGGCGTGCGGTCCTCGTGGAGATCCCATGTCTCCGTCCTCTCGTGGCCAACCAACGTCTTATCGGCCATATTCTTTGCCCCTTTTATTCCTGTTGTTGCATCAATTGCCTGGAACTCGTGCTGTAGGCGCCGCTCTCCTCCTGGCCTGAGGGGCGCCTTGTTTCGTTTCCCGAACTCTCTTGTTGGCAGCATTCCCGGCTGCTCCTTCCTTGTTTGCCGCAAACTCGGCAAAAAGTTACCCGCGCATTCGGACATTCCCTCGCAAAGTGTCCGCTCTGCGCGCACCGGTGACACACTCTGTGAGGGTCGAACCCAGGGCAGTCGCCATACCTTGTCCTTCTATGCGATGCCTCCTTCAGCTGCGTTCCTGTCGTCTCTGGCCGAAATGGGTTCGGCGGTCTGCTCTGCCTGTCTGAAAATAGTGACTCACCCTTGCCCCATGCGCCGGTCTTGGGTCGGGCGTACTCGGCCTCTTGCTGCCACACGTCTTCTAGCTCTGTCGCCATCCGCGTCAGCTGCGCCAGTGACGAGAAGTCGTGCCTCCGCACGAACAACCGATAAGCGGGGGCTGCGTTCTCGTAGACCCGGTATAGTTCCTGCGCCGTGCTGTACCCCGCGCGCCTCATTAGCACCCGTAAGTTCAGCAGGTATTCCTTGAACTTTTCATTGGGTCGCTGCCGGTGTGAGCGTATCTGATCCTCCAGGCGCTCGAAATAATGGGGGGGTAGGAAGAAGTCCAGGAATTCTGTCCGGAACGCTGCCCAAGACGCGTTCCACAGCCCGCTCGTCAAAAACCAACTTGCTGCCTGGTCGACCATCACCTCGCTCATGGCAGCGGGCATGTGGTCCATATCGATCCTGTACGTCGCGGCCCGCTGTTCCAGGATTTCTAAAAAATCCCACCGGATCCTCTTGGCCGCCGTACTTAATTCCCCATTTGCGCATCTGGTCAGCCACTCCTCTCTGTGTACGTGCCTCTTCGGTGTGCGTGCATGCCATCATTGGCGCTTCTTCCACCCTTATCTCTGGTGGGCACTTTCGGACCGTCGGCGGTGGTTTCCACGACGCTGGCGGGGGCTGCTCATACAGGTGGGGCCTCCGTAAGTCCGGCTCAGACTTTTGAAACGGCCGTCCGCCGAATTCAACGGTGGGGGGTTCGACGAGCTTCCCATATTGGGCCTCTAGCTCGGCGAGTCTGTTCCGGGCTTCCCTACTGTGGCCCCCGCCTTGTATGAACGACGCCACTCGCTTCCTTAATTCCTCTACGCGGCCTTCCCTGTCGAGGCCGAATTCCTGGGCAATCGCCATTAATTCCTCCTTGCGACGGTAATACACCCATCGTACCCCCAACGTTATCTCGAGAGACTCACCTGGTTCCATCTCGATCGGGCTATCTGGTTTCACTCGAAAATGACACAAAAGCGGGAATTCCTATTCCTTTTCCCTTCTTGACCCCTGACGTCGTCGTTGAATTCCGTGAGGAAACCAGTCGCAAATTCCTCGATGAACTCCCTGACGACACTATTCCTTGGTGAATTTCTCAATGAACTCCTCGGTCAGTTCCTTGAGGACAGTCCGGCGAGAATTCCCCGATGAATTTTCACTCCCGCTTTTTATCGTACCGAAACCGATCGTGTCTATCGGGCCTCCGGCCCACTGTACTTTACTTTTTTCTCTCTTTTTTTTCTTTGTCCGACTCTCCGCGGCCTACGGCCCACTGTAATATTCGTCCACTTTTATACGGCCTTTGGCCCACTGTAATTTTTGTCCAGTTTTCTACGGCCTTTGGCCCACTGTAATATTCGTCCACTTTTATACGGCCTTTGGCCCACTGTAATTTTTGTCCAGTTTTCTATGGCCTTTGGCCCACTGTAATATTCGTCCACTTTTATACGGCCTTTGGCCCACTGTAATTTTTGTCCAGTTTTCTACGGCCTTTGGCCCACTGTAGTTTTTATTTTCCGCTGCACGTCGTGACGTCACGCACTTGTCACCGTCCTCTGCCAAACCCACCACCAAAACGCATGTATGTGTGTGTGAGCGGGCACGCGTCTGTGACGTCACACGCATGCACTTGTTTCCCGATTCTTGCTGTTCCCTTTTTGCGGGGACGGGTCGCCGCGCTCGCCACCGAACCGTTGGCTTAACGTCGCGCGCGCTCTGTCTAATCGGCGTTTGTCGCTGTGCCAAATTCCGCCAATGCTTGGCGCATCTGCACTAGCAGGTACCGGCGTGCGTCGAAAGTGCGACAAATGTTTCCCCGCCCGTTTTATATACCCCTCGCCCAGCTGCTGGTTTTGAGCGCGCACTTTTACCGTTTTGTGTGTGCCGCTATCTTACCATAGCTAGGGTATCGTCGGGTATATTGGGCTATGCCCCCGCACACGTGACTTTAATGTTCTTTGTTTTTTTTTCAACACAAAACTTGACCTGTACGCGTTTGACGGCCACGTGTCAGAAAAACGCAAAATTCTTTTTTTTTTCCTCACAAAAAAAAAATTCAAACTTTTCGTAGATCACCAGATTGTGCAGGCAATCTGGTAGTCGACCACCAAATCCCAGACCAGTGTTAGTGCGCACTCGCGGGTTTTAATTCGCAATGGTGCAGCACTCCCCTACGTCTCCAGGGTCCCTGCTCGGGCGCCACTTGTAAAGAAGCGTTCTAGCCGGGGTACAAATCTCAGTCTGTCCAGGGCTCGAATCTTACAAGAAATTTGTAATATTCGCGGAGACGCTGCAGACGGGGAAAACGGTCGATCTGGGGGTGGGTGTTAATATGAGAGAAGGGAGGGGAGCGGGACGCGAGATCGAGGCAGGGACGCTGCCGTCGTTCTCAGCGAGCCGATGCGATGCTCTGCGAGATCGAAGCGCGGCGCCGAGGTGCTCTGGCAGCCAGCGCTGTTCTCATGCGAGAGAGCACTGCGTGAGGAGGGGGGGAGGCGAGACGCGAGATCTAAACGGGGGGGCGCCGCCGTTGTTCTCAGCTATGTCACGCGCCGCTCCGCGAGATCAAAACGAGGCGCCGAGGTACTCTGGCGGCCGCCGCTGTTCTCAGGCGAGGAGCGCTATTGGGATTGGGACGATGCGAACGCGAGATCTAAACGGGGAGCGCCGCCGTTGATCTCAGCGAGTCGTTGGGGTACAGGGTGAGAGAACGTCTTGCGAGTTTCCAATCGTGGCTCAAGGGTACCAAGAGGCTACGATGGTTCTCAGCGAAAGACGGCGTTGATTCGCGAGAATTGAGTGCGACTCTAGGGGCACCGTAGAGTCGCGACTATTCTCTAACGAAACGGAAGCGAGTGGGAGTAGGGATGTGGTGGATGAGACCTAATCCGCAATTCGCGAAAACACAACACGCGGTTTGGTCTTTCTTTTCCTTTTCTTTTATTCTTTCTCTTTCTTTCTGTCGCACTGGCCCTAACTGTTCTTCCTACTTACAGTTGCTTCCTTGTTGCTGCTCGCTGCCTGCGTCCGGTTCTCTCGGCTCTCGATCGCAAAGTGCCGGCAGCGTTCTCGATCGAGTAGCGCGGAAGCTGTCCTGACACAACTCCACCACGAAAGCTCTCTCTTCACCATAGAGCTTTCGTGCAGGGTTGCACCCGACCGCTCTCCGCGCTCCCGACAGAGGGCGCTGCCAGCATCCTAAACTCCTATCGACTAGCTATTCGATAACTTAAGTAATAATTTCCTCCATGGAATTAAAGCTAATAATTCATTTGCTTACATCTAAACAACTCTCAACTAATTATACTTATACTTATAAACTATGTATGGTGGGATTAAGGGCCCCGCCTTACAAAATTTAAAAATTTTAATTTTATATGTACATTCAGAATTGAAATTTAAAAAAAATTAAATTAACAATTCGCATTGCCGCAACTCTATTAGTTGCACCACCGATTATCCGATAATCAGCATTTACATATTATTCTTACAAACACACATTCGTTTGAAATTATATGTATGCATATACGGATGTATGCATGTATGTATGTATGTGTGTATTCGGCGCGGCCAGCGTCTGACGGCAGCGCTGTCGCCACCCAAGCATCGAAAACGTTCGAACATGTGTTTGTATGTTTCTGTCTCGCTCTCGCGCGTAAGTGATATTGCAGTTAAATAACAAACTTTCTAACGCAGTAGCTCTTTTGTTAAAGGTAGTATTTTGATGCCACTTTCAGAATTGTTTGATTTTATATGTCTCTATACGAATGTTGAGTTACAACACTCTACTATATGAATAAATGCCTTAAAAACGGCATTAAAGCATAATAGTTTTTTAGCTAATGTGTAGAAAAGAGGCGTGGCAGCTCATGGCATTGCATTAAGAATGTCTCTAGCAACCTGCTTACCAGAAATGGTGTTCCTAAGTGCCATAGTTACTGAGTTATTGGCCTAAAAGTACATTTTTTTCGAGGTGTGTCTGGTTTTTTGCTCATTGAGGGGGTAGTAAGGGGCGTGGCAACAATTTTAAATAAACTAGATCTGCTCGTGATGATAACGGACTTTCATACCAAATTTGGTGTCTCTAGCTTTTGTAGTTTAAAAGATCCAGGTGTTCATACGGACGGACGGACAGACGGACAGACGGACAGACGGACATTGCTATATCGACTTGGCTGTTGATGCTGATCAAGAATATATATACATTATGGGGTCGGCCACGCCTCCTACTGCCTGTTAAGCACATTTCGCTTCTGACAAACCTAATAGACCCCTATACTCTTTTTTAGAGTACGGGGTATAAAAAGTGTTGCGCTCGAAAACCAGCAGCTTGGCGAGGGGTATATAAAACGGGAGTGGAGGGAAACATTTGTCGCACTTTTGACGCGCGTCGGTACAGACGGATTTGACAATTTTTTAAATAATAGATTAAGTAAATTAAGTAAATTATGTGACCAAAGTATGACATTATGGACAATTAGCCAATTATATGTTTTATGTATAATTGTTTATGTTTTTGTCCTTAATGTCGTACTTTTTTCCCTATTGTAAAGTTACCTGTATCTTACCTGTAAATTTGCAGTCGTTAATGTTTTTAGAATTGTGTATTGCCTCTTCGCTCCGACAGAATTGGCAGACTTAGTTTTTAAGTAAACTATTAGACACAAATAGGCAAACATGGACAAACTAATGATATTGACAAAACGCACACACACTTGCACTGTAGAAAATAATCGATAGCTAGCCTTCTGCTAACTATCGAAACTTTACAACACTCTTGCCCGCACAGATCGCTGTTAACTTAACAGTTAGCAGTGTATTTGGCGGGCAGGAGTGAAATTCAAAAACGCAAATTCGAACGCTGCATTAAGTGTTCACGAGAGCATTGAGGAGAGCGGACGTGTTTTTTCAGCGCGCTCTAATCAAGCCTAAATTAAAAATTTCGTTTTCTGCGAGTGTTGAAAATCCTGTAAAACTATCCCGACCGACTATAAAAATAACAAGTAAGAAAGGCTACAGTCGATCGAGCCGACTATAAAAGACCCCGTACTCTCATAGTAGTGCACATTTGTATTCAATTTGAATTCAAATTTTCAAATGAAATTTAAAAATTTTAATTTTATATGTACATTTTGAATTGAAATTAATAAAATATAATTTAACAATTCGCATTGCCGCAACTCTATCAGTTGCACCACGCGCCACTTTCAAGAATTCTCCGATAATCAGCATTTACATATTATTCATACAAACACACATTCGTTTGAAATTATATGTACGCATGTATCTATGTATGTGTGTATTCGGCGCGGCCAGCGTCTGCCGGCAGCGCTGTCGCCACACAAGCATCGAAAAAGTTCGAACATGTGTTTGTATGTTTCTGTCTCGCTCTCGCGCGTAAGTGATATTGCAGTTAAATAACAAACTTAGTGTAGTAGGTAGTATGTTGATGCCCCTTTCAGAATAGTTTGATTTTATATGTCTCTATACGAATGTTGAATTACAACTCTCTACTATATGAATAAATGCCTTAAAAACGGCATTAAAGCGTAAAAGTTTTTTAGCTGATGTGGGGAAAAGGGGCGTGGCAGCTCAAAATTTTTAATGGCATTGCATTAAGGCTGTCTCTAGCAACGTTCTTACCAGAAATGGGTTTCCTAAGTGCCATAGTTACTGAGTTATTGGCCTAAAAGTACATTTTTTTCGAGGTGTGTCTGGTTTTTTGCTCATTGCGGGGGCGGTAAGGGGCGTGGCAACAATTTGAAATTAACTTGATTTGCTCGCGAAGATAACGGACTTTCATTCCAAATTTGGTGTCTCTAGCTTTTGTAGTTTAAAAGATCCAGGTGTTCATACGGACGGACGGACAGACCGACAGACAGACAGACGGACAGACGGACATTGCTATATCGACTCGGCTGTTGATGCTGATCTAGAATATATATACTTTATGGGGTCGGCCAAGTGGCCGTGGTCTAAAAAAATGCCTGTCTGTGCCGGGGTTCGAACCGCAGACCTCATGTTTCTCTAATGCATGTCACATCACTTGGACCACAGCACTGTTGACAATCAGGACGGCTAAAGTAGATAAACATTGATTTACCACTTTTCTTCAAACACGTACATAAATTACAATTATTAACATTTTTGACCAATTTGTTTCACATGTTGTAGTTGTCCGATTTAGACCAAATTTGGTGAAGTTACGTTTAATAATTATGTACACATTCTGTGTGAGTTTGGTTGCGATCACTTAGCAAATACTACATGTCTTAATACAAATTTTTTGTTTTTGACCGATTTGTCCTATGGGAGCTATAAGCTATAGTTGTCCGATCTTGATGAAACTTGGTGAGGATAGTTATAGTTGTACCATACACCTACTGTGTAAATTTGGTCACGATAGCTTTCATAGTTTCAAAGTTGTAGTGCAATGAAAACTGTTTTTTACAATTTGCGGGGGCGGTAGGGGGCGTGGCAAAAATTTGAAATAAACTTAACCTGCCTGCAATATAGACGGACTTTCATTCCAAATTTGGTGGCTCTAGCTTTTGTAGTTTAAAAGATCCAGGTGTTCATACGGAAGGACGGACAGACGGACAGACAGACAGACAGACGGACATTGCTATATCGACTCGGCTGTTGATGCTGATCAAGAATATATATACATTATGGTGTCGGCCACGCCTCCTTCTGCCTGTTACGCACATTTCGCTTCTGACAAACCTAATAGACCCCTATACTCTTTTTTAGAGTACGGGGTCTAAAAAAAGTTTGTGATAGTGTCTTGGGGACGCTGGAGAATACCCAGCAACACACACGGCACCCGCGAACGGGAGCCGGCACACTCGCGACTGCGAGGCAGAGATGAGAGAGAGAAAAAAAGAATTGTGTGTCCTAACATTAAACAAATATAAAGTTTTAAAATTATGCGAAAAAAATAGGGAGTTATTATTTTAACAAAAAGAGAAATAATTAATTCCTGTGAACAATTCAATTAAAACACTAACGCCGCCAACAAAAACTGCAAAAAGTGAAAAATAAATTAATAAATTTTAATTTATTAATGTCAATTAATTATTAAAAATATTTTAATAATTTGAAATCTGCGTGCAAAGTCCAATTTGTGAAAATTGGATTTTCAAACTGTAATCCCGCTATCTCCAAAAAGCAAAACCAAAAAGCAAACGCACACGCAAACTCCTGTTAAACTTGAACGCTCTCACAATTAACGAAACATTATATAAACTAATGCAAATAAAATTAAAAATACGGGTGCAATTAAACAGAAAAAATTAAAAATTAAGTGGTATCCACACACACATTTAATTTAATTAATTAATTAAATTAAATTAAATACTTTGCTGTAGTGTATGCACATATGAGTTCTTATTACTCAACATAAATATTGACCGGCAACACTTTGTTAGCCGAATATGCATAGGGCATTGACTTTGTCACTCAGCGACAGCGTGCCAAGTGCCCGCACACAGTTCAAGTCCAAACGTAATATGATATGCACTCATTGCATTCATCGCTTAGAGCCGAGTCAGCATGTTTCCCATACTGACCGCTAATATACATATGTGCATGCATAACTCATACTCTCTGCCCGTCTTACATTAATTACTTTACCTTATATATAATGTTTATATAAAACGGCTGCTCTGCCGCTGCGCCGACCGCTAGCAAGCCTTTAGCTAAGAGAACCAAATTCATTCGAATCATTCAACAAACGAGATTGGAACTTAATACATGGCGACCGTGACTAGGGTACAAAACGGGGGATTGGGAAACAAGGATATTGTGGAAACAAGGACACAAGGAGATAGTGGCAACAAGGATATTGTGGCAACAAGGAGATTGTGGCAACAAGGAGGATATACAAAAAAAAAACGTCTGAGTGACTAGAGTGTGCGTGATGGTACGTGGAGGTCAGAAAAATAAAATTAACAAATGAATAGCACACATAAAAGGGCTGCTATTTGCTCAATCAACGCCGCCCGCATGGACGACGGCGCAAAAACTTAATAATGAGCTTGAATTTTTAAAAGAGACCCTCCAAAATAGAGTACCACAAGTCACAACTCACTCAGCAAATCAAATAAAAGTTATAAACCAAAAAATATTAACGAAACCGAATATTCCCAAGCCACTGCCGAAACAACCAGAAGTCTGCCCGACCGACTGCCCCGGACCTCTCAACTCTGCGGCGTGCAATTCCGCATGCATGAAGCCGAAGACCTGTGCGAAGACCGGCACCGGCCCCGCCTGAGCCC
Source organism: Drosophila arawakana (assembly GCA_018151165.1). Lineage (NCBI taxonomy): Eukaryota > Metazoa > Arthropoda > Insecta > Diptera > Drosophilidae > Drosophila > Drosophila arawakana. Next base: position 112,809 of record JAECWX010000070.1, on the reverse strand, counting down.
ATAGGCCCAGGACAACAGCAACAGATCAACAGCGAGAAGGGCAAACCGCCAGTTTCGCCTTCGAGGGAGCTTCAGTGCAGCCAACCGGCGACGACCAGCTGACGCAGAGAATGCGGATAAGCTATAAATATTTTAATTAAATGTAAAACAAAATTTGGTAAAAGCCTGCGGAACCTTTTCCGCTCGTTTAGAAGTGTAGCCCGTAAAGCTATACAAAATTATAGGTAGGACATATGTAAAAATAAGAAAAAAAAGAAAAAGACGTAAAATAGATGAAAAGTAATTCGATAAGTAAATTCAGTGAGGAAATAGATAATAATTATAATCATAATTATAATTTTAACAAAACCATAATGGGTTTAGTAGACTTTAAATCAGTGGATTCCACTGCTAACGTGATAAATAAGGTAGAACCAAATTATATTGAATTAGAATATGTAAACGTAATGCTTCTAATAATTGTTATAATAATGTGTGCAAATTGCTTTTATAAACTGTACAAACTTCACAATAAATGTTTGAGGAAAAAATATATGAGCCGAGCAAACGACTTGGACAAGATTTAAAAAAAAAACAAGAAAGAAAAGTACAGTCGAGCGCGCCCGACCGTATAATACTCTCTGCATTTTATTCCCGATTATATAATAATGTGATTAAAATCGGATTTAGGGTATTACTAAAAACAAATTACAATCGAAATGGTCCGATTACTAGTAAAATTCGCCGCTCGAGTTCGCTCCCGATTTAAATTATACTAAATATCTTAAATCGGTATCCAGGGAACACCACGTGGAGGTCATTGCAATGCAATTAGATCTTTTAAAAAGGTCTTCGAGTCGACTTGAAATGTGTAATTGTTTAAATAAATTACGCATTTCCATGTTCCCCGCGCGGAAAAAAAAACAAAAAAATTCCCGACCTATCAACTTACAGACTACCTGAAATACTAACTGATATCGCGTCGTGAATGCTGTGCACAGTCTCATACGTTTGAAAATGCCCAATCAATATGTAAATCGTCACGTGTTGTGGACATTTTCAAATCTAAAAGGGATCTATATCCCTTCCTAACCAAACTTTCATATGTGTCCCTAGCTTGAGTCAAAGCGCTTAAACATAAATTAAAATCGCCTAAAATTACTGATTCCCTACCTAAAATTTCCCTGTGTTCTATAAATAGATCCTCAAACTCAATTCTAAATCTAGGTAACGAATAATGGGGGCTTTTATAAATAACTAAAACTCCTATAGACTTAAACTTTAAAACTGAGTACTCGACTACGTGCGAACCATCAATATTGCGACCTGTGGAACAAAGAATAAAATTCTCAAAAAGTTCGTTCCTGACAAAAACGAGAATGCCTCTTTGTGATCGAGTCCTACCTTCACCTAAACAATCTAAACGTGCAGCAATTCTAAACCCTGGGACTTCATAAATCTCATTTGGGAAGGTCGAGCCTTCAACAAAACAAAGCATCAGCTTATCTAAATGAACACTTTTAAGATGACAGTGCAGACTTTGGACATTGTGGAAAATGATTTCAAAATTGGAACTGTTAAGTAAATAGTCGAAATGAGTACTAAGTAACTTAATGGAGCGTAATTTTTCTAGTTCTTCCTGAACTACATTTCGACCTTGGATGGGCCTCGGAGGGTTGAAGTTACCTACTAGGAACAGTCCAGCTGCACTTGTCGCTCTACTACAGCCTACATATAAAGCTGCTCGATCTAAGCTATCGGAAATGTGGACCACCACCTTATTGAAGGTTGCTCACTGACTTTTATGAATGGTAATACCTTCTGCAGGTACGATCGGAAACTGCTTGCGATCTATCGTAACATTTTCGTTTTTCCTAAACTGAAAACTTCGAACAGTTTTTGCTATTGGGGTCCACAATGGATTGGGTAGATTTCTATACTTTAATCGTAACTCTTTTTCTACTCTTTCCTCAAGGAAATCCACCCATAGAATAATTGGATGACTGTTTGAATCTAAATCTATTTGCCTAAGTATGCCTGTTGCTCCATTAACTAAGCCATCTGAAGTATCTATGTTAACAGTCATCATATACATTGCTGTAGTCTTTAAAATAAGAGTACTCCACAAACCCTGGGTTTCTGAAGTTTTGAATCCTTTTACAGATTCAAGAATTCGGGCCTTGTTTGCCTCACCTAAATTACTACCCTTTACAAAATCCTCAGCACTAGAGCAATATATTCTCCCACAGTGTGCCAAGTAGTTCACTGTAGTCTTCCCTAGAGGATTGCTGTTGTCTGTTGCCTCAGTTGTCTGAGATCGCCGAACACGATGACAGGTATCCCTCCAAAAAAGTGATTACTTTTGAAAATTTGCTGTAGCCTCACGTTTATAAAGCCAAACATTTTAGCTCCTACCATTGAAATTTCGTCTATAATGAGGAGTTTGAGATCGATCAATCTCGAATGTAGCGTATTTAATAAGTCTGCGGATAAGGTCCCAATTCGATCGGACTGATTTACAGGAAGGCTAAACATTGAATGGAGTGTACAACCTCCTATTCCGAATGCTGCCTTCCCTGTTGGAGCGGACAAAAGAACTTTAATTGACTCAGGATTTGAGCCTCTTCTATTATTAAATCTAGCTGTAAGGGCTTGATATAATACCGAAATTAGTCGGCTTTTGCCGACACCTGTTCCACCACCTACAAATTCATAAAACTTTTTGCCTATCTTAAAATTATGCAGCACATGGTTTAGATAAGTTCTCTGTTTTAAGTTTAGGGAACATACTATTTCCTCTAAACATGACGATGTCATTAAAACAGGCAACTTAACAAACTGAACAGTGTTGCTGCTTGGCCCATCTGCATTCTCGTCATTTCCTATATTTAAAATATTTACTTGCGGATCTATTTCTGCTACACCTAACACTCTAAATCTATTATCTACATTATCCTGATTGTCAGCATTACCTAACTCTTCTTCCTGATTATCCTCTAATACTCTACTGAGAGCATCCTCTAACTCACTATCATTTAAAACATTGAATCTCCTACGATTAGACTCAATAAAGTCCCTATTTAGATTACAAACCTCTTCGCAATTTTTACTAACTAACTCCTCTTGTTCGTTTCTCCACGGATAATACAGCATTACCAGTTCCCTAAAATAATTGTCCCTATCGTGACTAACATTATATCTCCTATAACGTATTATCCGTGGACTACGCCTTTCTCTAATAAATCCGCTACCATTGCGAAGAGGATAAATTTCGGTTGTACCGAATCCTTCATTTCCTTCCTCATTCTGTGATGCTTGGCGAGTCCTACCTGCAGTTTTAGAGAATGAATAATATGCCGCAAAATCTGCTAAGCATAAACTATTTAGATCATCTGGACGGTGAACGTAATGATCTAATAGGCCTACTTCAAAAATATCTTCTGAGTCTTCGGGCAAACTTCTGAGTTGTGCCAGCGACTTGAGCATTTGAACTCGTTTGTCAGGCAATCCAGTGTTTATAAAAACTTCTGCATTGCTGCTCTCTGACAACGACATCCCTAAACAGCAATAAGCTGCCTCCTGTGCAGATATTTCTGAGCCATTCATAAACTTGTGACCTATGTGCTGTAGTTTCTGCCTAATACTAAAATTTCCTAAACGCGCTTCTTCTACAGCTTCTCGCATAAGCTTAGACATACCTTTTTGCGACTTATTTATGTAATTGATAACGTAACTGCAGCACGCATATGGATCTAATATAAACTGAATATCTATGTTGGCTCTCTGCATTGACAAAATATGCGTGTTATACGCATTCACCATAATGGCGTCGAAGCTTCTCTTTAAAAATATTTTTGGTCTATTTAAACTAGATCTAATTGCTAGAATATAATCCTCATAACTAAGACCAATTTGAGTTTGCGAGAGAAAATTATTAAAATCATTAAGAGAATCCCTAACTTCACTATCTATGGGAGAATTCAAGAAACTGTTTATTTTCTCAAAATTCTGTTGATGAATTGAATTACTCGGACTATCTTCAGGAAGAGGAAAGAGAATTTCTGTACTAGGCATAGGAGGATATGGTATACCAAAACGACAGATTTGCCCATTTCTGATGCTACGCTGGCATGACGGAGTATGCTTATGCGTTTGGTATAAAATAAAAGGTTTCAATTCATCGTTTGTTGTATTCTTTTCCGTCGTAATAAACTGATCAAGAAACTGTACAACAGGCGGACAAGTGGAAGGATTACTAGCATCAAATAAAGGGGCGTCTTTCAACCAAAACATTCCATGAATGTGTGGTGAACCCCGGTGTTGAAACTCTACTCGCCAATAATACTTATACACAGAATGTTGGCCGAAAATGCCTCCATCCTTCTTCATAACTTTTAAAAGCTGCCTATACCTATAATCAAAATACCTAGCACATGTAACTGGGTCTGACCTAATTAGTTCTACAACTTCAGACCTTTCTAAGCTAGCTGCCTCTTCTTCGGTTAGAACTTCCTTCCTAACTGTTTTCTTTAAAATAACTATCAGTTCTAACCATCTACTTTCTGCAGCAGAGAGCGTAATAAAGAAAGAAGGTATGCCAAATTGCCTAATCATAGCCATAACCTTCTTCTTCTCCGCTTCCCAATGAGCAGGAGAAGATCGAATGCCTTTTAAAATCTTAAATCCCTCATCAAACTGAATAAGCCTATTTTTTCTTCCTCATTAAGGGCTGTCCTAGCTGTAACTCCGCTGGAAGCGCTGTGCTTTCTCAAGCAAATGGAATAATTATTCCGCATACTAATTAGCTGCATTTTCCTTAGATTATAAAATAGTTTATCTACTCTACAAGCCCTTCTATCAAAATTCCTAAGCTCTGACCTTATGATTTTGTTGTAGCTTTCTACACAATTCCTTTTAACTCCTGCATAAATCGTGGGAAAGGACAACTCCTCTGAATCACAATCAGTTATCATGTCCAGAGGGCGTTGTCCTTCCCCAGGTGCTACAGCTAAACTGCTACCATCTAAATTCTCTACTGGTACATTTTCCATTAAGGTTTCCTCACCTCCAGGATTAAGCTCTAATTTCATGCTTTCTATAAAGCTCAGTACCTACTAAATACCTAATTGCATTAACAACGCGAGATGGAGATATAGTTTCCACCATAAAGCTGTGACGATATTCTAATCTACGTTTGAGGTACTCCTAATGGGTCGTGCCTGTCGTTCAATGGCATTCGCTCGTACCTGCTCATTACGGGCAGCATTACGCTCATTTTCTGCTGCTCTATTCTGAGTATCACTCCTATACTGACTAACTCTCTGAGTAGCACCTCTAGCTAAATCTACTGCTATCTGGCGTGCTCTTATCCGAGCACTTCTCCTTTGAGCTGTATTACGAGCTATTTCCACTAACCTACGAACAGGGTCATTTCGACTCTGTGACCTAGCTATTCTATCTACTTCCCTTTCTAATATTCTTATTTCTACGTTCTGTCTCCTTTCAAAGTGTGCCTGGCTATTGCGTACTTGCTCTATTCGCCTAACTAAAACATCCTGCCTTCTTTGCGATCTTCGCAAAGTGTCTACTGCCTGCTCTCTCTGTCTTACACTTAGACTTTGCCTTCGAAAAGATCTACGCAAAGTATTTTCTGCCTGTTCACGATCTCTAACTTCAGAATTTTCCCTACGACTTCTTCTGCGATGGGCATCTGAGCCCCTCTCGCTCTGCCTAAACTCTGGGTCCTGTCTCCTAACTGTCCTACGCGAACTATTGACTGACTGTTCACGATCTCTAACTTCAGAATTTTCCCTACGACTTCTTCTGCGACGGGCATCTGAACCCCTCTCGCTCTGCCTAAACTCTGGGTCCTGTCTCCTAACTGTCCTACGCGAAGTATCAACTGTCTCCTAACTGTCCTACGCGAAGTATCAACTGCCTGCTCGAGATTCCTGTATTCAAAGTTTTCCCTACGACTTCGTCTGCTATTGGCATCTGAAGCCCGTTCGCCCTGCCTAACCTGTGGATCCTGTCTCCTAACTATCCTATGCAACGTATTATTATGCTGCTCGCGATTTCTTTCCTGTGGATCCTGTCTCTGAATAGACCTACGCTCACTATCTGCTTCCTGTTCAATTGCTCTTATACTCTTTGAGATTGGGAATTCAACTCCCGCTCTCTATCAGCATACTGTGCGTCTTCTTTATTTACCCTATTCCTTTCCCTACGCCTTTGAGACTGCGCAGCAGCAGACAACTGCTTTCGGCGCGGCATTTTAAAATAAAAATATAACTTATTTAAATAAAATTTATTTATTAAATTAATAATAATAATTATTATTATTAATATTAATAATAATAATTATTAATTGAATTAATATAAAATATATAAAAATATAATATAATATATTTTATATTTATATATAAATTATTTAAAAATGAAAAAAATTAAAAAATAAAATAATATAAATCAATATAAATATTAATAATATAAATAAATGTTACATTTATATAAAATAATTGTATAATTTTATAATATTTATTATCGGACAAGAGCGCGACAATTAACACGCGTTTTCCGAAAACCGAACGCGATTCTTAAATACAACAAACGCGCACAGATAATCGCGCGCGATTTCTACGAACGATCTACCTACGTCACTAACTACGCGCCCAGCACAAAGAAAATAGAATGTTCGCGATGTCAATATTTGACTGTGCCATTGTAATCAATTTTCCTTCAACTATACTCAAGCTAGTGTCTGAATCTGTAGAATTGTCCAAATCAGACATTAATATAGCTGGGATAGTGAGATTATCGATCTCTTCTTCTTCCAAATCCTTTTGGTCGATATTAATAACTTCTTTTGATTCTGGTTCTTCACCAGTTTCAATTGTTACTGAGGTATTGAGAATATTGGGTATTGATATATCGAGGTCGAACTTTTCTCTAATAGTTGTCAAATTGGATCTTAGCCTGATCAAAAACGTTGATACGTGAGACCAATGATCTTGAGTAAGTTTATCTTTGTGTTCATATATTAGTATCCGAGCTTCATTGAAGCATTTAACTAATATTTCCACGTGTTTTCTTACTGTGGTTTTCTGAATCGGCCTATTTTGTGTTGGGGACTTATGAGATTTGTCGAATTCTGCTTTAATGTTTGATAATTCCTTTGATAATTCATTGGACTCCATTACTTTATGGATATGAATTATTTCTTGGATACCATTATAACAATTACTCTACCTAGAATTGGATGTTCCTCTACTTTTGATCTAACATGCACATATATTGTTTTAATTTTTTTTTTTTTTATTTATTTCATTTTCTTGTCGTTACTTATTTAATAACATTTAATTTTTGTATTTTGTAAATTTTGTATCTTTTGTTGTGTGTGCGTTTTTATACTCTCTGCAAGATATACTCTTGCGTTTGTACAAAATATGTAACAGGCAGACCCCATAAAGTATATATATTCTTGATCAGCATCACAAGCCGAGTCGATATAGCCATGTCCGTCTGACCGTCTGTCCGTCTGTCTGTCTGTCCGTCTGTCCGTATGAACAAACAGATTTCAGAGGTGGTAACAGCTACAAGTTCGAGCTTGGTATCAATCGATCACATATTTAGTCAGTCAATACAAGAATCTTTTTTTTTTCGATGCCACGCCTCATTCGCCAACAATGAGCAAAAAACTGGACACACCTCGGAAAAAATATGTGTTTTCGGCGAATATCCCAGTAACTATGGCAGCTAAGACCACCAATTCTGGTATGGAGGTTCCTAGCGACGGTATAAATGTATTGGCAGTTCAAATTTTGGACTGCCACGCCCCTTTTTCCCACAATAAATAAAAATAATTCTCCACTCTCGTTCCGTTTTTAGGCATTTGTTCACATAGTACAGCATTGTAATTGTATAATTCGAGTGAAGGATAATTATATCAAACTATCCTAAAAAGACGCATTGAAATCGGACTATAAACAAGAAAACTAGAATCGTTACAATATTGATAATTGAACGCAATATCAATGTATGAGTGCAAGCGAGCTGCATGTGTGACGTCAGCGCAGCCAGTATGTGTGCTTGTATGTGTGTACTTATGTAATTCCAAGCTCATACATATCCCCATATATATTGATCAAAATATATTTACATACATACATATGTATAGGAATATAAAGTATATGTATTGAATATATTTAAATTTATATGGTCATATGTACATATATGCATGAACTGCGACCTCTACTTCACCTAATTCTTTAACAAGCCAAATCATTAAAATAATTTAAGAGTGGAAATAACGAATTTTGCTTTATTCTATTTTTCCTCTTTCTTTTTGCTACTTCTGATTTGAAGAATACCAACAAATCATTTGGCACAGCTGATTATCAACAAGATCAAAACAATAACATTGGCGAAGAAGACAAAAACAATTAAAGTAGAAATATTCTCATTTCGCTCTCTCTCTGGTTTTTGTTGTTTTTGGTTTTCTTCTATTGCTTTGTTTCTATGCAATGCCTCTCACACATGCAAACGCATGCAGGATTGAGAGAGACAAATAGTTAGGAGTAGCGAAAAAGTCGTTACTTTTGGCTGCCGCCAAGCAAAACAAAAGACAACGCTTAGCATTAGTGCTGCCAGTTAAGCCATTTAGTTGCTAGATCTAGAAATAAGCTGTTTTTAGTGATCTTGATGAACTAAACAGCATTATAATTATTCTCTAATTGTTAATTACATATATGAATTAATTAACAATTATATTAATATATATATAGTTATGAATGTTATAAACAATTAGAGAATAATTTTAATACATATTATATTAAATGTCATTTTTATTAAAACATTGAGTTTATGTTCCTTTTCAAATAAGTATTTTTTATTTTTTGTTTTCTTAAAATATATCTAGTTTGTTAAATACAAAACGTTTTATGATAAAGCAATTTTGTATTCACAATTGTTATTTTAAATACATTCTAGCTGTTTTTTATTAATTAGTTAACACATCTAGCTATTTTTGCATTGGCGATTCTGACAGCGCTGCTTTGCGGGCGCAATAATAAAAACAAAGCTAAAATTTGTCGCCAGAAACCTAGTCGGAAAGAAGCAATGTCAAAGGCGAAACTGTAGAAGTATTATCAGCTAAGCTGATGAATCTACAGCAACGCAACAAAGCTGCTAACCAATATACTTCAGAGGTTGAGCAGATGACAAAAGCTCTAGAAAGTGCGTACATAACGGACGGACTACCCCTTGCGTTAGCCAGAAGTTATTCTACACAGCTTCCATGAATGATGCCATATCCAAATTCGTAAACAGTTGCACGGAAGCAACTGGACAACCAAATACTGTCCTTTATTATAGAAATTATCCTCAGCGTGGTGGAAACCGCGGACGTGGAAATTTCAGAGGTAATCATCGTGGTCGTAATAATAATCACAACAACTACAATGGTACCAACTATAATAATAATGAACGACGTCAATATCGAGGACGTGGTAACTCAAATCGAGGCCACAATAACAATATATAATCCAACACGACTTTCATATCGTGGATTTACATTTCGCTATTCCATGCGATGGCATATTAGGAATCGACTTCATAAAGAAATACAACTGTCAATTAGACTTCAAGCCGTCTGAAGATTGGTTTATAATCAGACCCGATAACCTTAAATATCCAATTTATGTACCAATAACATACAGTTCTGGCAACAACTGAATACTTCTGCCAGCGAGATCCCAAGTTATTAGGAAAATTCAATTAAATTCCCAAGAAGACAGTGTATTGATTCCAAACCAGGAAATTAAACATAGCTAGTACAATAGCAACAACAACAAGAAAGAAAAGTACAGTCGAGCGCGCCCGACCGTATAATACTCTCTGCATTTTATTCCCGATTATATAATAATGTGATTAAAATCGGATTTAGGGTATTACTAAAAACAAATTACAATCGAAATTGCCCGATTACTAGTAAAATTCGCCGCTCGAGTTCGCTCCCGATTTAAATTATACTAAATATCTTAAATCGGTATCCAGGGAACACCACGTGGAGGTCATTGCAATGCAATTAGATCTTTTAAAAAGGTCTTCGAGTCGACTTGAAATGTGTAATTGTTTAAATAAATTACGCATTTCCATGTTCCCCGCGCGGAAAAAAAAACAAAAAAATTCCCGACCTATCAACTTACAGACTACCTGAAATACTAACTGATATCGCGTCGTGAATGCTGTGCACAGTCTCATACGTTTGAAAATGCCCAATCAATATGTAAATCGTCACGTGTTGTGGACATTTTCAAATCTAAAAGGGATCTATATCCCTTCCTAACCAAACTTTCATATGTGTCCCTAGCTTGAGTCAAAGCGCTTAAACATAAATTAAAATCGCCTAAAATTACTGATTCCCTACCTAAAATTTCCCTGTGTTCTATAAATAGATCCTCAAACTCAATTCTAAATCTAGGTAACGAATAATGGGGGCTTTTATAAATAACTAAAACTCCTATAGACTTAAACTTTAAAACTGAGTACTCGACTACGTGCGAACCATCAATATTGCGACCTGTGGAACAAAGACTAACATTCTCAAAAAGTTCGTTCCTCACAAAAACGAGAATGCCTCTTTGTGATCGAGTCCTACCTTCACCTAAACAATCTAAACGTGCAGCAATTCTAAACCCTGGGACTTCATAAATCTCATTTGGGAAGGTCGAGCCTTCAACAAAACAAAGCATTGATGCCTAAAGCATCAGCTTATCTAACTGAACACTTTTAAGATGACAGTGCAGACTTTGGACATTGTGGAAAATGATTTCAAAATTGGAACTGTTAAGTAAATAGTCGAAATGAGTACTAAGTAACTTAATGGAGCGTAATTTTTCTAGCTCTTCCTGAACTACATTTCGACCTTGGATGGGCCTCGGAGGGTTGAAGTTACCTACTAGGAACAGTCCAGCTGCACTTGTCGCTCTACTACAGCCTACATATAAAGCTGCTCGATCTAAGCTATCGGAAATGTGGACCACCACCTTATTGAAGGTTGCTCCCTGACTTTTATGAATGTTAATACCTTCTGCAGGTACGATCGGAAACTGCTTGCGATCTATCGTAACATTTTCGTTTTTCCTAAACTGAAAACTTCGAACAGTTTTTGCTATTGGGGTCCACAATGGATTGGGTAGATTTCTATACTTTAATCGTAACTCTTTTTCTACTCTTTCCTCAAGGAAATCCACCCATAGAATAATTGGATGACTGTTTGAATCTAAATCTATTTGCCTAAGTATGCCTGTTGCTCCATTAACTAAGCCTCTGAAGTATCTATGTTAACAGTCATCATATACATTGCTGTAGTCTTTAAAATAAGAGTACTGCACAAACCCTGGGTTTCTGAAGTTTTGAATCCTTTTACAGATTCAAGAATTCGGGCCTTGTTTGCCTCACCTAAATTACTACCCTTTACAAAATCCTCAGCACTAGAGCAATATATTCTCCCACAGTGTGCCATGTAGTTCACTGTAGTCTTCCCTAGAGGATTGCTGAAAAATCCACCTGTCGCCCACAGGCCTCAGTTGTCTGAGATCGCCGAACACGATGACAGGTATCCCTCAAAAAAAGTGATTACTTTTGAAAATTTGCTGTAGCCTCTCGTTTATAAAGCCAAACATTTTAGCTCCTACCATTGAAATTTCGTCTATAATGAGGAGTTTTAGATCGATCAATCTTGAATGTAGCGTATTTAATAAGTCTGCGGATAAGGTCCCAATTCGATCGGACTGATTTACAGGAAGGCTAAACATTGAATGGAGTGTACAACCTAATATTCCGAATGCTGCCTTCCCTGTTGGAGCGGACAAAAGAACTTTAATTGACTCAGGATTTGAGCCTCTTCTATTATTAAATCTAGCTGTAAGGGCTTGATATAATACCGAAATTAGTCGGCTTTTGCCGACACCTGTTCCACCACCTACAAATTCATAAAACTTTTTGCCTATCTTAAAATTATGCAGCACATGGTTTAGATAAGTTCTCTGTTTTAAGTTTAGGGAACATACTATTTCCTCTAAACATGACGATGTCATTAAAACAGGCAACTTAACAAACTGAACAGTGTTGCTGCTTGGCCCATCTGCATTCTCGTCATTTCCTCGTATTTCTGCTACACCTAACACTCTAAATCTATTATCTACATTATCCTGATTGTCAGCATTACCTAACTCTTCTTCCTGATTATCCTCTAATACTCAACTGAGAGCATCCTCTAACTCACTATCATTTAAAACATTGAATCTCCTACGATTAGACTCAATAAAGTCCCTATTCAGATTACAAACCTCTTCGCAATTTTTACTAACTAACTCCTCTTGTTCGTTTCTCCACGGATAATACAGCATTACCAGTTCCCTAAAATAATTGTCCCTATCGTGACTAACATTATATCTCCTATAACGTATTATCCGTGGACTACGCCTTTCTCTAATAAATCCGCTACCATTGCGAAGAGGATAAATTTCGGTTGTACCGAATCCTTCATTTCCTTCCTCATTCTGTGATGCTTGGCGAGTCCTACCTGCAGTTTTAGAGAATGAATAATATGCCGCAAAATCTGCTAAGCATAAACTATTTAGATCATCTGGACGGTGAACGTAATGATCTAATAGGCCTACTTCAAAAATATCTTCTGAGTCTTCGGGCAAACTTCTGAGTTGTGCCCGCGACTTGAGCATTTGAACTCGTTTGTCAGGCAATCCAGTGTTTATAAAAACTTCTGCATTGCTGCTCTCTGACAACGACATCCCTAAACAGCAATAAGCTGCCTCCTGTGCAGATATTTCTGAGCCATTCATAAACTTGTGACCTATGTGCTGTAGTTTCTGCCTAATACTAAAATTTCCTAAACGCGCTTCTTCTACAGCTTCTCGCATAAGCTTAGACATACCTCTTTGCGACTTATTTATGTAATTGATAACATAACTGCAGCACGCATATGGATCTAATATAAACTGAATATCTATGTTGGCTCTCTGCATTGACAAAATATGCGTGTTATACGCATTCACCATAATGGCGTCGAAGCTTCTCTTTAAAAATATTTTTGGTCTATTTAAACTAGATCTAATTGCTAGAATATAATCCTCATAACTAAGACCAATTTGAGTTTGCGAGAGAAAATTATTAAAATCATTAAGAGAATCCCTAACTTCACTATCTATGGGAGAATTCAAGAAACTGTTTATTTTCTCAAAATTCTGTTGATGAATTGAATTACTCGGACTATCTTCAGGAAGAGGAAAGAGAATTTCTGTACTAGGCATAGGAGGATATGGTATACCAAAACGACAGATTTGCCTATTTCTGATGCTATGCTGGCATGACGGAGTATGCTTATGCGTTTGGTATAAAATAAAAGGTTTCAATTCATAATTTGTTGTATTCTTTTCCGTCGTAATAAACTGATCAACAAACTGTACAACAGGCGGACAAGTAGAAGGATTACTAGCATCAAATAAAGGGGCGTCTTTCAACCAAAACATTCCATGAATGTGTGGTGAACCCCGGTGTTGAAACTCTACTCGCCAATAATACTTATACACAGAATGTTGGCCGAAAATGCCTCCATCCTTCTTCATAACTTTTAAAAGCTGCCTATACCTATAATCAAAATACCTAGCACATGTAACTGGGTCTGACCTAATTAGTTCTACAACTTCAGACCTTTCTAAGCTAGCTGCCTCTTCTTCGGTTAGAACTTCCTTCCTAACTGTTTTCTTTAAAATAACTATCAGTTCTAACCATCTACTTTCTGCAGCAGAGAGCGTAATAAAGAAAGAAGGTATGCCAAATTGCCTAATCATAGCCATAACCTTCTTCTTCTCCTTCCTCTTGCTCTTCTACATTCTCTTCTACATTTGGGGTTGCAGCTCTATCACCCATTTCTCTAATTAAGTCTATATCTTCTGTTGATGCAATAAATGGAACGACTTCAGATGTGTGAGAAGCCAACCATTCCTCATTAATACTAATTTCATGCTTTCTATAAAGCTCAGTACCTACTAAATACCTAATTGCATCAACAACGCGAGATGGAGGTATAGTTTCCACCATAAAGCTGTGACGATATTCTAATCTACGTTTGAGGTGGAGCTGAACAACCTCCGCGTCACTGAAAGCCCTTGGAAGGGAAGTTACGACATTCGCAACTGGAATAGGCACATTTACTACAGCTCCTTTTATGCTATTTTGCCGATCATAATCTAATGATTTGATGATCATGAACGGAAGGCGTGGAGAAACTAATCTTTCTTATAAACTTTGCAAGTTCTTTGGTTTTTTCCATCCTTAATTAGACGGCTACAAGATTTGCAAAAAAAATGCATACCGTCTACAGGAGGAAATTGATCGGACAAAAAAAGAATTCATTATTTTCTAAAATAAATTCCCTACTTATCCTTTCTATCTGGTGAGGAAACCACAAACCTTTACAACAAATACAAACATGGTCGGGGCCCTGTTTAATTAATTTGTTGAAAGTGGCTATAAGCCGTTCTAAACTACTCCTAATGGGTCGTGCCTGTCCTTCAATGGCATTCGCTCGTACCTGCTCATTACGGGCAGCATTACGCTCATTTTCTGCTGCTCTATTCTGAGTATCACTCCTATACTGACTAACTCTCTGAGTAACACCTCTAGCTAAATCTACTGCTATCTGGCGTGCTCTTATCCGAGCACTTCTCCTTTGAGCTGTATTACGAGCTCTTTCTACTAACCTACGAACAGGGTCATTTCGACTCTGTGAGCTAGCTATTCTATCTACTTCCCTTTCTAATATTCTTATTTCTACGTTCTGTCTCCTTTCAAAGTGTGCCTGGCTGTTGCGTACTTGATCTATTCGCCTAACTTCAAACCTGCCTTCTTTGACTTCGAAAGTGCCCCTGCCGTCTAACACTGACTTTGCCTCAAAAGATCTACCAAAGTATTTTCTGCCTGTCACGATCTCTAACTTCAGAATTTTCCCTACGACTTCTTCTGCGACGGGCATCTGAACCCCCCTCGCTCTGCCTAAACTCTGGGTCCTGTCTCCAAACTGTCCTACGCGAAGTATCAACTGCCTGCTCGAGATTCCTTTCTTCAGAGTTTTCCCTACGAATTCGTCTGCTATTGGCATCTGATGCCCGCTCGCTCTGCCTAAACTCTGGGTCCTGTCTCCTAACTGTCCTACGCGAAGTATCAACTGCCTGCTCGAGATTCCTGTATTCAAAGTTTTCCCTACGACTTCGTCTGCTATTGGCATCTGAAGCCCGTTCGCCCTGCCTAACCTGTGGATCCTGTCTCCTAACTATCCTATGCAACGTATTATTATGCTGCTCGCGATTTCTTTCCTGTGGATCCTGTCTCTGAATAGACCTACGCTCACTATCTGCTTCCTGTTCAATTGCTCTTATACGCGCACTTCTCCTACGGCGTGAATGCTGCTGAGAATTCCCAACCTGTTCTGCTACTCGATGTTCACTAACTGCCCTACGGATTCTTTGAGATTGGGAATTCAACTCGCGCTCTCTATCAGCATACTGTGCGTCTTCTCTATTTACCCTATTCGTTTCCCTACGCCTTTGAGACTGCGCAGCAGCAGACAACTGCCTTCGGCGCAGCATTTTAAAATAAAAATATAACTTATTTAAATAAAATTTATTTATTAAATTAATAATAATAATAATTATTATTAATATTAATAATAATAATTATTAATTGAATTAATATAAAATATATAAAAATATAATATAATATATTTTATATTTATATATAAATTATTTAAAAATGAAAAAAATTAAAAAATAAAATAATATAAATCAATATAAATATTAATAATATAAATAAATGTTACATTTATATAAAATAATTGTATAATTTTATAATATTTATTACTATAACAAGAGCGCGACAATTAACACGCGTTTTCCGAAAACCGAACGCGATTCTTAAATACAACAAACGCGCACAGATAATCGCGCGCGGTTTCTACGAACGATCTACCTACGTCACAAACTACGTGCCCAGCACAAAGAAAATCGAATGTTCGCGATGTCTAACACGCAGACGTAACGATTGACACACACTCAGAACTAACGCACTTATTGTATATAGAGTATTAAACATTTATATTAATATTAACTATATTAATATATGCTATTATATTATTCGTAATGAAAATTACGTTTGTTACGCTTTGTTCGTAATTAAAATCACGTTTTATTTAATTATTTATCGAAATCGACGACAAAAAGGATTTTCGATGCACGATAACCACTGCTCTATCGAAATGTTCGCAACGAAGTAAAGCAAAGCGAACGCCAAAATTACACAGTTGGGAGAATGGGAGAGGATTTCTCTCTCACAAAAAATGAAACAAGCATAGTGCGAGTCTAGGAGTGAGAGAGACAGGCTAGAAGGATTAGCGGTAAAAGTCGTTACTTTTTGCGCCCGCAAAGCAGCCCTGTCAGAATCGCCAATGCAAAAATAGCTAGATGTGTTAACTAATTAATAAAAAACAGCTAGAATGTATTTAAAATAACAATTGTGAATACAAAATTGCTTTATCATAAAACGTTTTGTATTTAACAAACTAGATATATTTTAAGAAAACAAAAAATAAAAAATACTTATTTGAAAAGGAACATAAATTCAATGTTTTAATAAAAATGACATTTAATATATGTATTAAAATTATTCTCTAATTGTTTATAACATTCATAACTATATATATATTAATATAATTGTTAATTATTACATATATGTAATTAACAATTAGAGAATAATTATAATGCTGTTTAGTTCATCAAGATCACTAAAAACAGCTTATTTCTAGATCTAGCAACTAAATGGCTTAACTGGCAGCACTAATGCTAAGCGTTGTTTTTTGTTTTGCTTGGCGGCAGCCAAAAGTAACGACTTTTTCGCTACTCCTAACTATTTGTCTCTCTCAATCCTGCATGCGTTTGCATGTGTGAGAGGCATTGCATTTACAGGAAGGCTAAACATTGAATGGAGTGTACAACCTCCTATTCCGAATGCTGTCTTCCCTGTTGGAGCGGACAAAAGAACTTTAATTGACTCAGGATTTGAGCCTCTTCTATTATTAAATCTAGCTGTAAGGGCTTGATATAATACCGAAATTAGTCGGCTTTTGCCGACACCTGCTCCACCACCTACAAATTCATAAAACTTTTTGCCTATCTTAAAATTATGCAGCACATGGTTTAGATAAGTTCTCTGTTTTAAGTTTAGGGAACATACTATTTCCTCTAAACATGACGATGTCATTAAAACAGGCAACTTAACAAACTGAACAGTGTTGCTGCTTGGCCCATCTGCATTCTCGTCATTTCCTATATTTAAAATATTTACCTGCGGATCTATTTCTGCTACACCTAACACTCTAAATCTATTATCTACATTATCCTGATTGTCAGCATTACCTAACTCTTCTTCCTGATTATCCTCTAATACTCTACTGAGAGCATCCTCTAACTCACTATCATTTAAAACATTGAATCTCCTACGATTAGACTCAATAAAGTCCCTATTCAGATTACAAACCTCTTCGCAATTTTTACTAACTAACTCCTCTTGTTCGTTTCTCCAAGGATAATACAGCATTGCCAGTTCCGTAAAATAATTGTCCCTATCGTGACTAATATTATATCTCCTATAACGTATTATCCGTGGACTACGCCTTTCTCTAATAAATCCGCTACCATTGCGTAGAGGATAAATTTCGGTTGTACCGAATCCTTCATTTCCTTCCTCATTCTGTGATGCTTGGCGAGTCCTACCTGCAGTTTTAGAGAATGTATAATATGCCGCAAAATCTGCTAAGCATAAACTATTTAGATCATCTGGACGGTGAACGTAATGATCTAATAGGCCTACTTCAAAAATATCTTCTGAGTCTTCGGGCAAACTTCTGAGTTGTGCCCGCGACTTGAGCATTTGAACTCGTTTGTCAGGCAATCCAGTGTTTATAAAAACTTCTGCATTGCTGCTCTCTGACAACGACATCCCTAAACAGCAATAAGCTGCCTCCTGTGCAGATATTTCTGAGCCATTCATAAACTTGTGACCTATGTGCTGTAGTTTCTGCCTAATACTAAAATTTCCTAAACGCGCTTCTTCTACAGCTTCTCGCATAAGCTTAGACATACCTCTTTGCGACTTATTTATGTAATTGATAACATAACTGCAGCACGCATATGGATCTAATATAAACTGAATATCTATGTTGGCTCTCTGCATTGACAAAATATGCGTGTTATACGCATTCACCATAATGGCGTCGAAGCTTCTCTTTAAAAATATTTTTGGTCTATTTAAACTAGATCTAATTGCTAGAATATAATCCTCATAACTAAGACCAATTTGAGTTTGCGAGAGAAAATTATTAAAATCATTAAGAGAATCCCTAACTTCACTATCTATGGGAGAATTCAAGAAACTGTTTATTTTCTCAAAATTCTGTTGATGAATTGAATTACTCGGACTATCTTCAGGAAGAGGAAAGAGAATTTCTGTACTAGGCATAGGAGGATATGGTATACCAAAACGACAGATTTGCCTATTTCTGATGCTATGCTGGCATGACGGAGTATGCTTATGCGTTTGGTATAAAATAAAAGGTTTCAATTCATAATTTGTTGTATTCTTTTCCGTCGTAATAAACTGATCAACAAACTGTACAACAGGCGGACAAGTAGAAGGATTACTAGCATCAAATAAAGGGGCGTCTTTCAACCAAAACATTCCATGAATGTGTGGTGAACCCCGGTGTTGAAACTCTACTCGCCAATAATACTTATACACAGAATGTTGGCCGAAAATGCCTCCATCCTTCTTCATAACTTTTAAAAGCTGCCTATACCTATAATCAAAATACCTAGCACATGTAACTGGGTCTGACCTAATTAGTTCTACAACTTCAGACCTTTCTAAGCTAGCTGCCTCTTCTTCGGTTAGAACTTCCTTCCTAACTGTTTTCTTTAAAATAACTATCAGTTCTAACCATCTACTTTCTGCAGCAGAGAGCGTAATAAAGAAAGAAGGTATGCCAAATTGCCTAATCATAGCCATAACCTTCTTCTTCTCCTTCCTCTTGCTCTTCTACATTCTCTTCTACATTTGGGGTTGCAGCTCTATCACCCATTTCTCTAATTAAGTCTATATCTTCTGTTGATGCAATAAATGGAACGACTTCAGATGTGTGAGAAGCCAACCATTCCTCATTAATACTAATTTCATGCTTTCTATAAAGCTCAGTACCTACTAAATACCTAATTGCATCAACAACGCGAGATGGAGGTATAGTTTCCACCATAAAGCTGTGACGATATTCTAATCTACGTTTGAGGTGGAGCTGAACAACCTCCGCGTCACTGAAAGCCCTTGGAAGGGAAGTTACGACATTCGCAACTGGAATAGGCACATTTACTACAGCTCCTTTTATGCTATTTTGCCGATCATAATCTAATGATTTGATGATCATGAACGGAAGGCGTGGAGAAACTAAATCTCTTCTAAACTTTGTAAGTTCTTCAAACATTCTGGAAGTTCTGGGAAGTCTAAGCCATTGGTAATGGAATTATTTGGTTTTTTTCCATCCTTAATTAGACGGCTACAAGATTTGCAAGAAAAATGCATACCGTCTACAGGAGGAAATTGATCGGACAAAACAAGAATGTCTGCGCTAAATTCATTATTTTCTAAAATAAATTCCCTACTTATCCTTTCTATCTGGTGAGGAAACCACAAACCTTTACAACAAATACAAACATGGTCGGGGCCCTGTTTAATTAATTTGTTGAAAGTGGCTATAAGCCGTTCTAAACTACTCCTAATGGGTGGTGCCTGTCCTTCAATGGCATTCGCTCGTACCTGCTCATTACGGGCAGCATTACGCTCATTTTCTGCTGCTCTATTCTGAGTATCACTCCTATACTGACTAACTCTCTGAGTAACACCTCTAGCTAAATCTACTGCTATCTGCTCTTATCCGAGCACTTCTCCTTTGAGCTGTATTACGAGCTCTTTATACTAACCTACGAACAGGGTCATTTCGACTCTGTGAGCTAGCTATTCTATCTACTTCCCTTTCTAATATTCTTATTTCTACGTTCTGTCTCCTTTCTTGACTGACTGTTCACGATCTCTAACTTCCGAATTTTCCCTACGACTTCTTCTGCGACGGGCATCTGAACCCCTCTCGCTCTGCCTAAACTCTGGGTCCTGTCTCCTAACTGTCCTACGCGAAGTATCAACTGCCTGCTCGAGATTCCTTTCTTCAGAGTTTTCCCTACGAATTCGTCTGCTATTGGCATCTGATGCCCGCTCGCTCTGCCTAAACTCTGGGTCCTGTCTCCTAACTGTCCTACGCGAAGTATCAACTGCCTGCTCGAGATTCCTGTATTCAAAGTTTTCCCTACGACTTCGTCTGCTATTGGCATCTGAAGCCCGTTCGCCCTGCCTAACCTGTGGATCCTGTCTCCTAACTATCCTATGCAACGTATTATTATGCTGCTCGCGATTTCTTTCCTGTGGATCCTGTCTCTGAATAGACCTACGCTCACTATCTGCTTCCTGTTCAATTGCTCTTATACGCGCACTTCTCCTACGGCGTGAATGCTGCTGAGAATTCCCAACCTGTTCTGCTACTCGATGTTCACTAACTGCCCTACGGATTCTTTGAGATTGGGAATTCAACTCGCGCTCTCTATCAGCATACTGTGCGTCTTCTCTATTTACCCTATTCGTTTCCCTACGCCTTTGAGACTGCGCAGCAGCAGACAACTGCCTTCGGCGCAGCATTTTAAAATAAAAATATAACTTATTTAAATAAAATTTATTTATTAAATTAATAATAATAATAATTATTATTAATATTAATAATAATAATTATTAATTGAATTAATATAAAATATATAAAAATATAATATAATATATTTTATATTTATATATAAATTATTTAAAAATGAAAAAAATTAAAAAATAAAATAATATAAATCAATATAAATATTAATAATATAAATAAATGTTACATTTATATAAAATAATTGTATAATTTTATAATATTTATTATCGGACAAAATCGGACAATACAAGACTTACTATAACAAGAGCGCGACAATTAACACGCGTTTTCCGAAAACCGAACGCGATTCTTAAATACAACAAACGCGCACAGATAATCGCGCGCGGTTTCTATGAACGATCTACCTACGTCACAAACTACGCGCCCAGCACAAAGAAAATCGAATGTTCGCGATGTCTAACACGCAGACGTACATCGATTGACACACACACTCACGAACTAACGCACTTATTGTATATATGAGTATTAAACATTTATATTAATATTAACTATATTAATATATGCTATTATATTATTCGTAATGAAAATTACGTTTGTTACGCTTTGTTCGTAATTAAAATCACGTTTTATTTAATTATTTATCGAAATCGACGACAAAAATGATTTTCGATGCACGATAACCACTGCTCTATCGAAATGTTCGCAACGAAGTAAAGCAAAGCGAACGCCAAAATTACACAGTTGGGAGAATGGGAGAGGATTTCTCTCTCACAAAAATGAAACAAGCATAGTGCGAGTCTAGGAGTGAGAGAGACAGGCTAGAAGGACTAGCGGTAAAAGTCGTTACTTTTTGCGCCCGCAAAGCAGCCCTGTCAGAATCGCCAATGCAAAAATAGCTAGATGTGTTAACTAATTAATAAAAAAAAGCTAGAATGTATTTAAAATAACAATTGTGAATACAAAATTGCTTTATCATAAAACGTTTTGTATTTAACAAACTAGATATATTTTTAGAAAACAAAAAATAAAAAATACTTATTTGAAAAGGAACATAAACTCAATGTTTTAATAAAAATGACATTTAATATAATATGTATTAAAATTATTCTCTAATTGTTTATAACATTCATAACTATATATATATTAATATAATTGTTAATTATTACATATATGTAATTAACAATTAGAGAATAATTATAATGCTGTTTAGTTCATCAAGATCACTAAAAACAGCTTATTTCTAGATCTAGCAACTAAATGGCTTAACTGGCAGCACTAATGCTAAGCGTTATCTTTTGTTTTGCTTGGCAGCAGCCAAAAGTAACGACTTTTTCGCTACTCCTAACTATTTGTCTCTCTCAATCCTGCATGCGTTTGCATGTGTGAGAGGCATTGCATAGAAACAAAGCAATAGAAGAAAACCAAAAACAACAAAAACCAGAGAGAGAGCGAAATGAGAATATTTCTAATTTAATTGTTTTTGTCTTCTTCTCCAATGTTATTGTTTTGATCTTGTTGATAATCAGCTGTGCCAAATGATTTGTTGGTATTCTTCAAATCAGAAGTAGCAAAAAGAAAGAGGAAAAATAGAATAAAGCAAAATTCGTTATTTCCACTCTTAAATTATTTTAATGATTTGGCTTGTTAAAGAATTAGGTGAAGTAGAGGTCGCAGTTCATGCATATATGTACATATGAACATATAAATTTAAATATATTCAATACATATACTTTATATTCCTATACATATGTATGTATGTAAATATATTTTGATCAATATATATGGGGATATGTATGAGCTTGGAATTACATAAGTACACACATACAAGCACACATACTGGCTGCGCTGACGTCACACATGCAGCTCGCTTGCACTCATACATTGATATTGCGTTCAATTATCAATATTGTAACGATTCTAGTTTTCTTGTTTATAGTCCGATTTCAATGCGTCTTTTTAGGATAGTTTGATATAATTATCCTTCACTCGAATTATACAATTACAATGCTGTACTATGTGAACAAATGCCTAAAAACGGAACGAGAGTGGAGAATTATTTTTATTTATTGTGGGAAAAAGGGGCGTGGCAGTCCAAAATTTGAACTGCCAATACATTTATGCCGTCGCTAGGAACCTCCATACCAGAATTGGTGGTCCTAGCTGCCATAGTTACTGAGATATTCGCCGAAAACACATATTTTTTCCGAGGTGTGTCCAGTTTTTTGCTCATTGTGGGCGAATGAGGCGTGGCATCGAAAAAAAAAAAGATTCTTGTATTGACTGACTAAATATGTGATCGATTGATACCAAGCTCGAACTTGTAGCTCTTACCATCTCTGAAATCTGTTTGTTCATACGGACAGACGGACAGACAGACAGACAGACAGACGGACAGACGGACATGGCTATATCGACTCGGCTTGTGATGCTGATCAAGAATATATATACTTTATTGGGTCTGCCACGCCTCCTTCTGCCTGTTACATACTTTTGCACAAACCCAATATACTCTGGCAGAGAGTATAAAAAATGCATTCATAAGACTACTTAATACTACAGATAGAGATCAAGTAGTCAATACAAATAACTTGGCATATGAATCACTTTCGAACTACGAAGTAGTCTAAACTAATAATGAAACTAGAGAAAAGTCTGTATTATCTCAACTATCAAAGAACTTTCCTTCACAATTTAAGTCACAGCTCTCAAGCTTATGCACCAAATACAGCGATATATTCGGATTGGAAACAGAACCAATCACTACAAATAATTTCTACAAGCAGAAACTGAGATTAAAGGATGATGAACCAGTAGTATATGTCAAAAATTACAGAAGCCCACACAGTCAGGTGAAAGAGATACAGAAGCAAGTCGGAAAATTGATCACCGACGTAATAGTCGAACCTTCTGTATCTGAATATAATAGCCCATTATTACTTGTCCCCAAAAAATCATCTCCGACATCAGATTCAAAGAAATGGCGATTAGTGATTGACTATCGTCAAATAAACCAAAAATTAATGTCTGATAAATTTCCTCTCCCTAGAATTGATGACATTTTAGATCAACTAGGGCGAGCAAAATATTTTTCGTGTCTTGACCTTATGTCAGGATTCCACCAAATTGAACTCGAAAAAAGTTCAAGAGATATAACGTCATTTTCAATGGGCAACGGCTCGTATCGTTTCAAGCGATTACCTTTCGGTTTAAAAATAGCGCCTAACTCATTTCAGAGGATGATGACTATTGCATTCTCTGGATTAGAACCTTCACACGCATTCCTTTACATGGATGACTTAATAGTTATAGGTTGTTCCGAGAAACACATGCTTAAAAACTTAACAGATGTTTTTGACAAATGCAGGGAATACAACCTAAAGCTACATACAGAAAAATGTTCATTTTTTATGCATGAGGTGACTTTTCTGGTTCATAAATGCACAGATAAAGGAATCTTGCCTGACGACACAAAATATGATGTCATTAAAAATTATCCAGTCCCGCACAATGCGGATAGCGCTAGACGTTTTGTAGCCTTTTGCAATTATTATAGACCATTCATTAAAAACTTCGCCGAATATTCCCGGCACATAACAAGATTATGTAAAAAGAATGTTCCCTTTGAATGGACAGTTGAATGCCAAGACGCATTCCAATATTTAAAAGATAAACTAATGGAACCAGCATTGTTACAATACCCCGACTTTAATAAAGAATTCTGTATAATTACGGATGCAAGCAAACAAGCATGTGGAGCGGTTTTAACTCAAAACCATGATGGACTCCAACTTCCCATTGCTTATGCATCTAGATCGTTCACTAAAGGAGAAAGTAATAAGTGTACTACTGAGCAGGAATTAGCTGCAATACATTGGGCAATATTACACTTTAGACCATATATATATGGAAAACATTTCTTAATAAAAACAGACCATAGACCTTTAATATACCTGTTCTCAATGATCAATCCCAGTTCTAAACTGACACGTATGAGGCTCGAATTAGAAGAATATGATTTTACAGTTGAATACTTAAAGGGAAAAGACAACTATGTAGCTGATGCGTTATCAAGAATAACCATCAAGGACCTACAAAATATAACTGGCAATATAAATAAAGTCACTACAAGATATCAGAATAGACAGAAAATCCGCGCGGAAAATAAAGAACAAGAATTGCTTACGCAATCTTTAAATACAGCTTCTAAGCCCAACGTATATGAAGTCATAAACAATGACGAAG
Source organism: Drosophila arawakana (assembly GCA_018151165.1). Classification (NCBI taxonomy): domain Eukaryota; kingdom Metazoa; phylum Arthropoda; class Insecta; order Diptera; family Drosophilidae; genus Drosophila; species Drosophila arawakana. The sequence continues at coordinate 87,716 of JAECWX010000070.1, read as the reverse complement.
TACGTAAAGTAGTGACATTGCATGTAAAAGATACGTTATGTTTATTTAAACATGGCAGAAAAATTACTGCAAGATATGATGTTAGCGATTTATATACCAATGGAATCCTAGACTTAGGTCCATTTTTCCAAAGGCTTGAACTGCAAGCCGGTATAAATAAAATCAGCCAACTCAAAGTGGCACCGTGTGAAAATATCTTTGAAAATACTTCAATAGATAATTTCAAATTAATGGGCAATAAAATATTAAAAACATTAAGAGCAGCGCTACTCAACCCGGTGACCCTAATAGATAAACAACAATTAAGAAAGGCTACAGTCGATCGAGCCGACTGTAAAAGACCCCGTACTCCCATAGAAGTGCGCAATTGTATTCAATTTAAATTCAAATTTTCGAATGAAATTTAAAAATTTTAATTTTATATGTACATTTTGAATTGAAATTTAAAAAAAATTAAATTAACAATTCGCATTGCCGCAACTCTATCAGTTGCACCACGCGCTACTTTCAAGAATTCTCCGATAATCAGCATTTACATATTATTCATACAAACACACATTCGTTTGTAATTATATGTATGCATGTATGTATGTATGTGTGTATTCGGCGCGGCCAGCGTCTGCCGGCAGCGCTGTCGCCACACAAGCATGGAAAACGTTCGAACAAGTGTTTGTATGCAGTCACTTTAATATGTGATTTAACTAAGTATTTAGTTGCCATACCTGTTCCGAATAAGAATGCTAATACTGTCGCTAATGCAATATTTGAATCTTTTATCCTGAAGTACGGTCCAATGAAGACGTTCATTACGGACATGGGAACAGAATACAAGAATTCAATTATAGAAAATTTGTGTAAATATTTAAATATTAAAAATCTTACATCTACAGCACACCACCACCAGACAGTTGGAACGATAGAAAGAAGTCATAGAACTTTTAATGAATACATACGATCCTACATATCAGTTGATAAAACTGATTGGGACGTATGGCTTCAATATTTTGACTTTTGTTTCAACACGACCCCCTCTATGGCACATACTTATTGTCCATATGAGCTAGTATTTGGTAAAACAAGTAATTTACCAAAACAATTTAATAGCATAGATAGCGTAGAAGCAATATATAATATAGATGATTATGCTAAAGAAAGCTAAAATTTCTTAAATTTATAGATAACTAGCGGGCCCGGCGCGCTTCGCGGCGTTCTTGTATTATAGATTTACCTGCTATTGAAAAATCTTTTTTGGTTGGAAAAACATTTTGTTAAAAATAATGCAGACAACAAATTTTCTAAAAAGTTTTTTAATTAAGTGCTTTTAAATAAACAACATTTTTAGTTTTTCCATCTTGACAGTATACATATAAAGCAGATGATTTTCCAACGCGAGACGATCCGACATACAGTTGACCATGGGAGAAAACTGGATTTTCTAAATTAATGCCGCAAACTTTCAATGATTGGCCTTGTGCTTTATTTATTGTTATAGCGAAAGCGAGGCGAACAGGAAATTGAAGTCTTTTAAAATTGAACGTCAAATCGGGAGGAATCATAGGAATTCTTGGTATTAATAAATGTTCGCCTTTGTACTTGCCTATTATAATAGTGGCTTCAATAAGATTAGTCATTAATTTTCTAACTGCAAGTCTTGTTCCGTTACAAAGTTTGGGATGATTTAAATTTCTTAGCATAATGATTGATGCCCCAACTTTCAATTGCAAATTGTGGGGAGGAATTCCTGGCAAATCAAGAGAATTTAAAAATTCGGTGGGATAATTCACTACCTCATCCTGATCCATGATGGTATCAACCGATTTGTATGAAACAACTGGATTCGTAATTTTGTGTAAAATATTTGCGTTTAAATCATTGACGTCCTTATTTTTTGCTGCTAAAATTGCACGTTCACTAAGCCATGTATGATTGTGATAGTTTTCTTCAAAATTTGGAAAAACTTTTTCGACCAACACTTCTTTCGTGTCTACTAATCGACAAAAGTTGCTTGGTAGTGTGATTAATCCAGTTGCATTGTCAACAGGCATCTTGCCATTTCCCATTTCTAATAACTGCTTTGTAAAGTTAGCAGCACATGGATCGTTTTGTAATTGAACACGCATATTTGTCATCAATTTCAACGTTCTAACATATCTCCACAAATATGATGATTTCAAGCAGGCATTCAATTGATCAGCTGGTGGAGCTCGCGCAAGAACCGGTAACGTTTGGCGAAAATCTCCTGACAATAATATTAAAGCGCCACCGAACAAACGTGAATTTCCTCTGATATCTTGCTTGAAACACTCTTAAATTTTTGTGGCGGTTGAAAGAGTAGCCAGACAGTTTTCCCCCACTGCCAGAAACAAAAAGAGTTGCCTGATCTCCTCTTTGAGAAGAGCATTTTTGCCATTCATATTATGCAAACATGTATGTTGTTGTTTGTGTAATTTTTCCGAATTGTTTTTTATTTTGCTTTTTCTTACATTTCCAAAAAGTTTTTCCATATTTTTTTTTCATACAAACCAAGTAGATAAAAAAGCTGATCTATTAAAAAAAAAAATGAAAGCAAAAGACACTAATTATCATACTGAATTTTGAGTACACACAGGAAGTGAGTTTGCTTTTTATATATATAGATAAGAATTAAAATAACTTCATAAAATTACGTTATTTTTCAAAAGGAGGGAGATGTAGTGTATGCACATATGAGTTCTTATTACTCAACATAAATATTGACCGGCAACACTTTGTTAGCCGAATATGCATAGGGCATTGACTATGTCACTCAGCGACAGCGTGCCAAGTGCCCGCACACAGTTCAAGTCATGTTTCCCATACTGACCGCTAATATACATATGTGCATGCATAACTCATACTCTCTGCCCGTCTTACATTAATTACTTTACTTATATATAATGTTTATATAAAACGGCTGCTCTGCCGCTGCGCCGACAGCTAGCAAGCCTTTAGTCTAAGAGAACCAAATTCATTCGATTCATTCAACAAACGAGATTGGAACTTAATACATTGCATTGCTATTGCATTGTTCAGTGTTATGTGTATATGTGTTAATGCATATTCCCATACGTGTGTATTAATGTTTAAACTTTTGACGCAAATAAATTAAACGAAAATTAAAAAGTGAATTAAATTAATCTTGACGACACACTTATATACACACACATACATATAAGTGTATATGAGTGCTAACCCCAAAAGGGCCCATGTCCAGTGACTCTAAAACTGTCCAATAAGCAAAACGAACAAGTGAGCAAGCAGAATAAGCAGAAAATATAAAACCAAAAATATCTTGACCTTAGCCAACAATTCGTTACAAGTGACCTTCAAACTGTAAATATGGGCAAGAAAAATAAACTAAATGTGCAAAATTACGAAAATGAACTCAGTGAAAGGGGATTATGGGAGCATCGACAACAATTTGCGACTCCCATAATCTCGCAAGAAAAACCGCCGAAAATCCCGCTGAAAATCCCGCCAAAAATTGAAAATGTGCCGCCAAAAATGCCGCCAAAAACCAAAAATTTGGCGCCAAGAGAGCGTCACTCTCTGGGAGCAACAACAGTTGGAAGAGCAGCAGCAACTACAACAACACCAACAACAGCAACAACAACATCGAAAACAAAAAGGCCGATACGCAAAACGAGATCGACGCCATTATCGACGCCGTCTCAAAGTGATATTGGCGAACTAATTACCGCTGCTCCAACAACACCAACAACAGCAACAGCAGCAGCCATTACTGATGCTCAAGCAGCAGCAGCAACAACAACAGCAAGTAAAATGGATGTGGGTGAGCGATCAAACATTTCATCTATTAACTCTATACACATTAATGTAAGTAATAAAAGAAAATTAAATACAAAAAATAATATCAAGCCGAAACGAAAGCCATCCTCTTTCGGCCATATATCCTCAGATGCAATGCTATCAAATTATAATAAAAATAATAATGTAACTAATGTTGCCCCAATTACTGACAACAGCAACAACAAGAATAAATCAGATATAACAAGTAAGAAAGGCTACAGTCGACGTGCCGACTGTATAAGACCCCGTACTCCTTGTAGTGCGCATTCAAAAATACTTACAAACTTAAAAGAAGAAGCTGTAGACTGATTCATATTTTAAAATACAAATTTAAAAAAAAAATAGTTTAAATTAAAATTTAAAAAAGTAAAAAAAAGTTACGCGCTAGCTGCAATCCAACCCGCGGTATCAGACACAGGATTCTCACTTGTCGCCACTCTACCATATGCACCACACCTCAATTTGCAGGTACTGCTGATTATCTGCATTTACATATAATGTTTTGTTATAGAAAAAGAAAAAGAAAACAAATGCCTTTCTGTGCTGGGGTTCGAACCGCTGACCTCATGTTTCTCTAATGCATGTCACATCACTTGGACCACAGCACTGTTGACAATCAGGACGGCTAAAGTAGATAAACATTGATTTACCACTTTTCTTCAAACACGTACATAAATTAAAATTTTTAACATTTTTGACCAATTTGTCTCACATGTTGTAGTTGTCCGATTTGGACCAAATTTGGTGAAGTTACTTTTAATAATTATGTACACATTCTGTGTGAGTTTGGTTGCGATCACTTAGCAAATACTACATGTCTTCATACAAATTTTTTGTTTTTGACCGATTTGTCCTATGAGAGTTTGGTGGCTCTTGCTCTTGTTGTTTAAAAGATTCAGGTGTTCATACGGACGGACGGACGGACAGACAGACGGACAGACGGACATTGCTATATCGACTCGGCTGTTGATGCTGATCTAGAATATATATACTTTATGGTGTCGGCCACGCCTCCTTCTGCCTGTTACGCATATTTCGCTTCTGACAAACCTAATAGACCCCTATACTCTTTTTTAGAGTACGGTGTCTAAAAATACCAATGATTTTCTTAAACAAAGTCAATGAGATTCAGCCGCTGCTGGATTATTTGAACAAAATTAAGGAAAATGGCTTCTCCACTAAATGGATGTCGAATGGCACTGTTCGACTGCAATGTAATGATATGGCGACATACAAAATTATCTCTGACGAACTCATGAAAAATAATACATCACACGACGTCATGTGATTGGATCCATGATGAGCTGACCAGCTTGGGATTCACCACACGATTCGTCAGAGTGATGAAACATAGATATACTGGTACGCCAATGAACCTATTTGAGGTAGAGCTAGAGCCAATTACAGACAGCAACATCTATGACGTGATACTCCAACTTGACAAACTTGGTAGTCAATGTGTCTCTATAGAAAGATTCAAACGCAGTATGGACCCTGTCAAATGCCACAGATGTCAGGCATTTGGACATTCCAAAAACTACTGTCAACGCCAATACGTTTGTCTCAAATGCGCAGGAGCGCATCCAAGTACGGAGTGCACCAAAGCAAAAAACACACCCGCAAAGTGTGCTAACTGCAAATATGGTTGACACCCAAAAACAGCAGCCACCACAGCAGCCAGTACAAAATGAGCGTCCACATATAATAGCCAATGTTTTGATAGCAAAGCCAAATCAAAACGACGTATCTCCTGATTCAGCATCCAACCCTAAATACATCTACAATGAATGACACAATCAATAATTACTCTAATATAAATTATGCCATTTCTGACCCACATGCCCTCGACATGCTCTCAGTTTTCAGCAGCAGCAGCTAATAATACAAATTATATTAATCATACTTACCCAAATACTTTACAGGAAAATTAAATTATGGAATATGCCACTAAAAAGAATGCCACTAGCAGCACTTTCGGAACTAGCGATGCTCTTACATACGATCCAATGTAGCCATCATCAACTACAATGACACAAATAACAATAACAAATTCGACTGTCCAAGTATAAAACAATATATTTAACGTTAATGGCCTTTTTAACGTAACAACGTATTCGTATTTAAAATCAGCACTGTTACTCATAAGACCAGCTTCGATGAAAAATTGCAATCATGTAACTTCAACTAGCTGATCCACTGAGATCTGGGATGCCATCGCAGCAACAATAGCATCCAATTAGCAGCATATAAAGCAGCATCGGCTAAGTACTATGCTACAGCAACATCAGCAATAACAGCAGCAATATCAGCTCCAGTAGCTACAAACACCGTCTTAGTAGCGGCAACAACATCCAACGGCATATTCCAGACAAAAGGCATTTGGAGTGAGTCCTTGTATGCTGTCCAAGAAGCAGCAGCAACCATAGTCTAACAAGCATAACAGCAAACCGACGAGCAGCAGCAAATACTCCAACAAGGCATGAAATAAAAGCCAATAAAAATATTTGGTAAATGTCTAATATAAGGGCCTCATAGCCTAAAATTATAAAAAAAACAAGTAAGAAAGGCTACAGTCGATCGAGCCGACTATAAAAGACCCCGTACTCTCATAGTAGTGCACATTTGTATTCAATTTGAATTCAAATTTTCAAATGAAATTTAAAAATTTTAATTTTATATGTACATTTTGAATTGAAATTTAAAAAAAATTAAATTAACAATTCGCATTGCCGCAACTCTATCAGTTGCACCACGCGCCACTTTCAAGAATTCTCCGATAATCAGCATTTACATATTATTCATACACATTCGTTTGTAATTATATGTATGCATGTATGTATGTATGTGTGTGTGTATTCGGCGCGGCCAGCGTCTGCTGGCAGCGCTGTCGCCACACAAGCATCGAAAAAGTTCGAACATGTGTTTGTATGTTTCTGCCTCGCTCTCGCGCGTAAGTGATATTGCAGTTAAATAACAAACTTTCTAACGCAGTAGTTCTTTTGTTAAAGGTAGTATGTTGATGTCACTTTCAGAATAGTTTGATTTTATATGTCTCTATACGAATGTTGAATTACAACTCTCTACTATATGAATAAATGCCCTAAAAACGGCATTAAAGCGTAAAAGTTTTTTAGCTGATGTGGGGAAAAGGGGCGTGGCAGCTCAAAATTTTTAATGGCATTGCATTAAGGCTGTCTCTAGCAACCTTCTTACCAGAAATGGTGTTCCTAAGTGCCATAGTTACTGAGTTATTGGCCTAAAAGTAAATTTTTTTTCGATGTGTGTCTGGTTTTTTGCTCATTGCGGGGGCGGTAAGGGGCGTGGCAACAATTTGAAATTAACTTGATCTGCTCGCGAAGATAACGGACTTTCATTCCAAATTTGGTGTCTCTAGTTTTTGTAGTTTAAAAGATCCAGGTGTTCATACGGACGGACAGACAGACGGACAGACGGACATTGCTATATCGACTCGGCTGTTGATGCTGATCTAGAATATATATACTTTATGGGGTCGGCCACGCCTCCTTCTGCCTGTTACGCACATTTCGCTTCTGACAAACCTAATAGACCCCTATACTCTTTTTTAGAGTACGGGGTCTAATAATTATGTACACATTCTGTGTGAGTTTGGTTGCGATCACTTAGCAAATACTAAATGTCTTTATACAAATTTTTTGTTTTGTTTTGGGAGCTATAAGCTATAGTTGTCCGATCTTGATGAAACTTGGTGAGGATAGTTATAGTTGTACCATACACCTACTGTGTAAATTTGGTCACGATAGCTTTCATAGTTTCAAAGTTGTAGTGAAAACTGGTTTTTACAATTTGCGGGGCGGTAGGGGGCGTGGCAAAAATTTGAAATAAACTTAACCTGCCTGCAATATAGACCGACTTTCATTCCAAATTTGGTGGCTCTAGCTCTTATAGTTTAAAAGATCCAGGTGTTCATACGGACGGACGGACAGACGGACAGACAGACATTGCTATATCGACTCGGCTGTTGATGCTGATCTAGAATATATATACTTTATGGGGTCGGCCACACCTCCTTCTGCCTGTTACGCACATTTCGCTTCTGACAAACCTAATAGACCCCTATACTCTTTTTTAGAGTACGTGGTCTAAAAAAATGCCTGTCTGTGCCGGGGTTCGAACCGCTGACCTCATGTTTCTCTAATGCATGTCACATCACTTGGACCACAGCACTGTTGACAATCAGGACGGCTAAAGTAGATAAACATTGATTTACCACTTTCCTTCAAACACGTACATAAATTACAATTATTAACATTTTTGACCAATTTGTTTCCCATGTTGTAGTTGTCCGATTTAGAACAAATTTGGTGAAGTTACGTTTAATAATTATGTACACATTCTGTGTGAGTTTGGTTGCGATCACTTAGCAAATACTACATGTCTTCATACAAATTTTTTGTTTTTGACCGATTTGTCCTATGGGAGCTATAAGCTATAGTTGTCCGATCTTGATGAAACTTGGTGAGGATAGTTATAGTTGTACCATACACCTACTGTGTAAATTTGGTCACGATAGCTTTCATAGTTTCAAAGTTGTAGTGCAATGAAAACTGGTTTTTACAATTTGCGGGGGCGGTAGGGGGCGTGGCAAAAATTTTAAAATAAACTTAACCTGCCTGCAATATAGACGGACTTTCATTCCAAATTTGGTGGCTCTAGCTCTTATAGTTTAAAAGATCCAGGTGTTCATACGGACGGACGGACAGACGGACATTGCTATATCGACTCGGCTGTTGATGCTGATCTAGAATATATATACTTTATGGGGTCGGCCACGCCTCCTTCTGCCTGTTACGCACATTTCGCTTCTGACAAACCTAATAGACCCCTATACTCTTTTTTAGAGTACGGGGTCTAAAAATTGCGCGATTTTTTTGAAAAAAAATTTTGCGTGCGTCACATTTTTACCCCCTCGGCAAATTACGCGCAATACATTCAATTCCGCAGAGTTCCCACGAAGAGTATCAATGAACAGGTGGAGGAACTTTTATCGCGGTCCATGGAGGATGAGGAGAAGGAAAAGTATACTTGAATAATAAGCTGAAGGTGATATCGCGGTCCATGGAGGATGAGGAGAAGGAAAAGTACTCTTGAAGAATAAGCTGAAGGTGGTAAAGGAGGTGATCCAGAAGCCTTTGTGAAAGATGCACTTTTTGCAAATAAATGCACTTCTTTAATAAATGCAATCAATTGCATTCTTACTTTTTTTACTCAGCCCACTAGATTAAAGTTTATTTTTTTTTTTTAATTTTCAATGAATACTAGATAAATTTTTTTTTTTTGACGTAAAGTTCTATGAATACTAGATCAATGTTTTTTTTTTTTTTGACGTTAAGTTCTATGAATACTAGATCAATTTTTTTTTTACGTTAATTTTTATGAATACTATATTAATAATGTGATTTTTGACAAACAATTCAAAGAATACTTAATTAAAAAGATTATTATGACATAAATTCAAAAGGTAAAACTCGGATTTTCAAGAACTTTTAAACCGCGATTAAAAAAGAACCATAAGAAACCGCCAAACGTTTATATTGACATTCGTCTGCAGATATCGCGGAGGAGGATTTTTTTTTATAATTTTAATAATAATATAAAAAATAAAGCAATAACTTACAAATAAGATCCACAGACATTCCAAAGCATTTGTGTTGTATATGTGCAACACAGGCATAGCAACAACAGCAGACAACTACGACGACGGCTCCTCCTGAGCATAGATGACCACAGAGGCGTCTGTAGGGCGTACACACAGCGGCAACAGCAGCAGCAAATCCAGCAGAAAACAAGTAAGAAAGGCTACAGTCGATCGAGCCGACTGTAAAAGACCCCGTACTCCCATAGAAGTGCACAATTGTATTCAATTTAAATTTAAATTTTTGAATGAAATTTAAAAATTTTAATTTTATATGTACATTTTGAATTGAAATTAAAAAAAATTAAATTAACAATTCGCATTGCCGCAACTCTATCAGTTGCACCACGCGCCACTTTCAAGAATTCTCCGATAGCATTTACATATTATTCATACAAACACACATTCGTTTGAAATTATATGTATGCATGTATGTATTTATGTGTGTATTCGGCGCGGCCAGCGTCTGCCGGCAGCGCTGTCGCCACACAAGCATCGAAAACGTTCGAACATGTGTTTGTATGTTTCTGTCTCGCTCTCGCGCGTAAGTGATATTGCAGTTAAATAACAAACTTTGTAACGCAGTAGCTCTTTTGTTAAAGGTAGTATGTTGATGCCCCTTTCAGAATAGTTTGATTTTATATGTCTCTATACGAATGTTGAATTACAACACTCTACTATATGAATAAATGCCTTAAAAACGGCATTAAAGCGTACAAGTTTTTTAGCTGATGTGGGGAAAAGGGGCGTGGCAGCTCAAAATTTTTAATGGCATTGCATTAAGGCTGTCACTAGCAACCTGTTTACCAGAAATGGTGTTCCTAAGTGCCATAGTTACTGAGTTATTGGCCTAAAAGTAAATTTTTTTCGAGGTGTGTCTGGTTTTTTGCTCATTGCGGGGGCGGTAAGGGGCGTGGCAACAATTTGAAATAAATTTGATCTGCTCGCGAAGATAACGGACTTTCATTCCAAATTTGGTGTCTCTAGCTTTTGTAGTTTAAAAGATCCAGGTGTTCATACGGACGGACGGACAGACAGACAGACAGACGGACAGACGGACATTGCTATATCGACTCGGCTGTTGATGCTGATCTAGAATATATATACTTTATGGGGTCGGCCACGCCTCCTTCTGCCTGTTACGCACATTTCGCTTCTGACAAACCTAATAGACCCCTATACTCTTTTTTAGAGTACGGGGTCTAAAAATCCAAGAATATGGCCATGAAGCTGCCACACATCATGTGGAGCAGCTTCTACGGCGATGATGAATCTCCTCTTGCAGCGTCCCTCCATCCACAATGTCTAGTCATTCCTTCTGGTTACATAAAATGCCATTCCCATGGCAGCCAGTAGGCGTGGCGGGAACTACAACGAAAAAATAAGAAATAAATCTATGATTATTCTTGCAAATATTTTGTTTATTCACAGGCACGCCAGTGGCCTGCGAAAACAAAATAAAATATGGCGGCACCCCTGGCGACGCCCCGCGCCCCCTCTCCGCCCCCTCAAGGGTGGTAAGTGGGCGTGGAGGCGCCCCCATGGGCATCACACCTCACACTTGTCACACATCAATGTGACAATAATGTGACAAATAATTGTCATTTTGATGTGTACATAAAAACAATAAACTGCGGCAACTATGACAACAAATCTTGTCCAGACAAGCGGTGGCAACCCTTGAGAAGCGTCCTCTACCAATGGTTGACCAGATGCGTGCATCCTGAACAATCTGCCCATACCCAATCTCTGGGTAAATTAATGCGACTGCGGCGTGGGAGAAACTCCGTTGACAGGGGGCTGCCATACACCCATGGTGGCAACTCTGACAGGCGGATTGCTCTGGCCACTTAGGGGCATCCTTGGAGAAGGTGTTCCACGCATCCTTCCAGATGCTGCATCATTCATTGGATGTCCAGATATCGGCATCCTGGGGATTCTGGTCATACCAAAACTGTTTGACCAAGCAGTAAAACAAATAGCGACTGCGGCGTGGGACGTCCCACTGCTGACAGACGGCTGCCATCTCCAAATGGTGGCAGTTCTGATGTTGGCAGTGGCATCGCCAAGTAGATGGATCCTGCAAGATGCGTATCCAGCCATTAGATGGCCAAAATCCTCCATCCATGGGATTTTGGCCATGCCCATGGCCATGCAGCAACAGTGACAGCGGCGTGGGAGGCTCAACGGATCCTTGTCTGATCCAGCCAGTGGCATTGCGGCCACAAATGAGCACTTCGCCAATTAGCTGTTGACATCATGGACATCTTCCGCCTACAATGTACGTACCTGAGGGGCGTGGCAAAAATACGCAAATTAACAACAGCACAAATACGAGCATGCGGATGAGCATGCTTTTAAATTCAGATGAATTTCAGTAGCAGTGTTGGCAACACTGCTACAGAACACTCACCTGATCAACTTGGGGCATCCTCCATGGTGCTCATCGTACATCCTCCAGTGACGGCGACGGCGACAGCGGCAGCGTTGTGGCATTTGGAGACAGCAGCGAGGGAAGCAGTGGCATTATCCGATTGCAACTGGAGCACATCAACACGCGCCTCATCCATGAGGCGTGCACAAAGCAGCATAAACACCAGCAGCAGCAGCAACTACTGCACTTGCAGCAAGAGTAGCATTGACTCCACCGCAAGGCCATGAAGGAAGAAATTAAAAGCACATTAGCTTCTGACACACAGTAGGTTTATATATCACATCACTTACCTGCACATCTGTATGTAGATTCCATCCGAGTCGCATACCTGAAAAGAAAATGAAAAAAAAATATAGTTATTACTAGAAAATAATTATATATGAACAAGCGGGCCCGGCGCGCTTCGCGGCGTTCTTGTATTATAGATTTACCTGCTATTGAAAAATCTTTTTTGGTTGGAAAAACATTTTGTTAAAAATAATGCAGACAACAAATTTTCTAAAAAGTTTTTTAATTAAGTGCTTTTAAATAAACAACATTTTTAGTTTTTCCATCTTGACAGTATACATATAAAGCAGATGATTTTCCAACGCGAGACGATCCGACATACAGTTGACCATGGGAGAAAACTGGATTTTCTAAATTAATGCCGCAAACTTTCAATGATTGGCCTTGTGCTTTATTTATTGTTATAGCGAAAGCGAGGCGAACAGGAAATTGAAGTCTTTTAAAATTGAACGTCAAATCGGGAGGAATCATAGGAATTCTTGGTATTAATAAATGTTCGCCTTTGTACTTGCCTATTATAATAGTGGCTTCAATAAGATTAGTCATTAATTTTTTTACTGCAAGTCTTGTTCCGTTACAAAGTTTGGGATGATTTAAATTTCTTAGCATAATGATTGATGCCCCAACTTTCATTGCTTGAATCACTCTTAAATTTTTGTGTCGGTTGAAGATGTAGCCAGACAGTTTTCCCCAACCTCCAAAGGCAAAAGGAGTTGCCTGATCTTCGCTTTGAGAAGAGTACTTTTGCAATTCACATAATGCAAATATGTATTTTGGCGCCATTTACTTATTTTGAGTTATTTTGAGTTATACTTACTTTGACCTATGTCAACACTGAAATAATATGAATTCGCATTGTAACAGCTGAATTCGAATTGTAACAGTAGAAATTATATTATGCAAATGTTATGCAATTATTATACATCGATACACACCATACATCGATAATTATTGTGAAAAGCCCTTTGTACTCAGTAGGGCGCAATAAATCATAAGCAATTTGTATTGCCAGCAGAACGGAACAGAATTTTCATATTAATTTGTGTTATTGCTTGAAACACTCTTAAATTTTTGTGGCGGTTGAAAGAGTAGCCAGACAGTTTTCCCCCACTGCCAGAAACAAAAAGAGTTGCCTGATCTCCTCTTTGAGAAGAGCATTTTTGCCATTCACATTATGCAACAAGTAAGAAAGGCTACAGTCGACGTGCCGACTGTATAAGACCCCGTACTCCTTGTAGTGCGCATACAAAAATACTTACAAACTTAAAAGAAGAAGCAGTAGACTGATTCATATTTTAAAATACAAATTTAAAAAAGATAATAGTTTAAATTAAAATTTAAAAAAAGTAAAAAAAAAATTATTATGCGCTAGCTGCAATCGAACCCGCGGTATCAGACACAGAATTCTCACATGTCGCCACTCTACCATATGCACCATACCTCAATTTGCATGTACTGCTGATTATCTGCATTTACATATAATAATGTTTTGTTATAGAAAAAAAAAAAAAAAAAATGCCTGTCTGTGCCGGTGTTCGAACCGCAGACCTCATGTTTCTCTAATGCATGTCACATCACTTGGACCACAGCACTGTTGACAATGAGGACGGCTAAAATAGATAAACATTGATTTACCACTTTTCTTCAAACACGTACATAAATTACAATTTTTGACATTTTTGACCAATTTGTTTCACATGTTGTAGTTGTCCGATTTGAACCAAATTTGGTGAAGTTAATTTTAATAATTATGTACACATTCTGTGTGAGTTTGGTTGCGATCACTTAGCAAATACTACATGTCTTCATACAAATTTTTTGTTTTTGACCGATTTGTCCTATGGGAGCTATAAGCTATAGTTGTCCGATCTTGATGAAACTTGGTGAGGATAGTTATAGTTGTACCATACACCTACTGTGTAAATTTGGTTACGATAGCTTTCACAGTTTCAAAGTTGTAGTGCAATGAAAACTGTTTTTTACAATTTGCGGGGGCGGTAGGGGGCGTGGCAAAAATTTGAAATAAACTTAACCTGCCTGCAATACAGACGGACTTTCATTCCAAATTTGGTGGCTCTAGCTCTTGTAGTTTAAAAGATCTAGGTGTTCATACGGACGGACGGACGGACAGACAGACGGACACACAGACGGACAGACGGACAGACGGACATTGCTATATCGACTCGGCTGTTGATGCTGATCTAGAATATATATACTTTATGGGGTCGGCCACGCCTCCTTCTGCCTGTTACGCACATTTCGCTTCTGACAAACCTAATAGACCCCTATACTCTTTTTTAGAGTACGGGGTCTAAACATGTATGTTGTTGTTTGTGTAATTTTTCCGAATTGTTTTTTATTTTGCTTTTTCTTACATTTCCAAAAAGTTTCCCCATATTTTTTTTTCATACAAACCAAGTAGATAAAAAAGCTGATCTATTAAACAAGAAAGAAAAGTACAGTCGAGCGCGCCCGACCGTATAATACTCTCTGCATTTGTCCCGATTAAATTATTAAAATCGGTATCGAGATATTACAATGTGAATTACTTGCATTAAAACACGTTGAACCAAAAACAATCTAAGCATAATCAAACACACATCTGTTTGTTTGTATTCGAATACACATACGTTTGGCAATATGTATATGATGCAAATATGTATGTATGTATGTGTGTGTGCATTCGGCGCAGCCAGCGACCGCGGGCAGCGCTGCCGACACACAGGCAGCGAAAACGTTCGAACATGTGCTTGTGTGTTTCTATCTCGCTTGCACCTATGGGTTGATATTGCGTTCAATTATCAATATTGTAACGCTTCTAGTTTTCTTGTTTATTGTCCGTTTTTAATGCGCCTTTCAGTTTAGTTTAATATAGTTAGTCTCCACACGAACTATATAATTTCAATACTGTACGATACGAACAAGTTCGCCAAACCCGGCATTGAAGGTTCCAGCCTTTTTTATCAAATGTGGGAAAAGTGGGCGTGGCAGTCCAAAATTTTAAATGGCAATGCAACTATGCCGTCGCTACGAACCTCACGTTCCAGAATTGGTGATCCTAGGTGCCATAGTTACTGAGATATTTGCCGAAAACACCAATTTTTCCCGAGGTGTGTCCAGTTTTTTGCTTTTTGTGGGCGAATGGGGCGTGGCATCGAAAAAAAAAAAGATTCTTGTATTGACTGACTAAATATCTGATCGTTTGACACCAGGCTCGAACTTGTAGCTCTTACCATCTCTGAAATCTGTTTGTTCATACGGACAGACAGACAGACAGACGGACAGACAGACGGACAGACGGACAGACGGACATGGCTATATCGACTCGGCTTGTGATGCTGATCAATAATATATATACTTTATGGGGTCTGCCACGCCTCCTTCTGCCTGTTACATACTTTTGCACAAACCCAATATACTCTTGCAGAGAGTATAAAAAAAAATGAAAGCAAAAGACACTAATTATCATACTGAATTTTGAATACACACAGGAAGTGAGTTTGCTTTTTATATATATAGATAAGTAGATTTTGATCACAAATGACGCACGGACAGATTTTTGACAATTTTTTAAATGATAGATTAAGTAATTTGAAAATGGACCCTTTTCTAATTCACTTGAACACTATTGCGAATAATTGAAGAAAACAAACTATGTGACCACAGTATGACAATATGGACAATTAGCCAATTATATGTTTTATGTATAATTGTTGATGTTTTTTGTCCTTAATGTCATACTCTTTCCCCTATTGTAAAATTACCTGTATCTTACCTGTAAATATCCAGTCGCTCCGACAGAATTGGCAGACTTAGTTTTTAAGTAAACTATTAGACACAAATAGGCAAACATGGACAAATTAATGATATCTGCTAACTATGGAAACTTTACAACACTCTTGTCCGCACAGATCGCTGTTAACTTAACAGTTGGCAGTGTATGTTTTAATTCAAAAACGCAAATTCGAACGCTGCACTAAGCGTTCTCGAGAGCATTGAGGAGAGCGGACGTGTTTTCTGCGCGCTCCGATCAAGCCAAAATTAAATTTCGATTGCTGCGAGTGTGAGTGCGCGAATGTGCAATTCAGAGTCGGCTGCGGGATAGTTAGTTGAAATTCCTGTGAAACTATCCCGACCGACTATAAAAATATAGAAAAGTTTGTGATACTGTCCTGGGGACGCTGGAGAATATCCAGCAACACACACGCAAGTGCGACTCCCAGAGATGAGAGAGAGAGAGAGAGAAAAAAGAATTGTGTGCCCTAACATTAAACAAATATATATGCAAATAAAAGTTTATAAAATTATGCGAAAAAAATACGGAGTTATTATTTTAACAAAAAGAGAAATAATTCAATTCTTGTGAACAATTCAATTAAGCACTAACGCCGCCATACAAAAACTGCAAAAAGTGAAAAATAAATTAATAAATTTTAATTTATTAATACCAATTAATTACTAAAAATATATTTTAATAATTTGAAATCTGCGTGCAAAGTCCAATTTGTGAAAATTGGATTTTCAAACTGTAATCCCGCTATCTCCAAAAAGCAAAACCAAAAAGCAAAAACCAACAAGAAAGAAAAGTACAGTCGAGCGCGCCCGACCGTATAATACTCTCTGCATTTGTCCCGATTAAATTATTAAAATCGGTATCCACATATTACAATGTGAATTACTTGCATTAAAACACGTTGAAACAAAAACAATCTAAGCATAATCAAACACACATCTGTTTTCTTGTATTCGAATACACATACGATTGACAATATGTATATGATGCAAATATGTATGTATGTATGTGTGTATTCAGCGCACCCAGCGACCGCAGGCAGCGCTGCCGACACACAGGCAGCGAAAACGTTCGAGCATGTGCTTGTGTGTTTCTATCTCGCTTGCACCTGTGGGTTGATATTGCGTTCAATTATCAATATTGTAACGCTTCTAGTTTTCTTGTTTATAGTCCGATTTTAATGCGCCTTTCAGGATAGTTTAATATAGTTAATCTCCACACGAACTATATAATTACAATACTGTACGATACGAACAAGTTCGCCAAACCCGGCATTGAAGGTTCCAGCCTTTTTTATCAAATGTGGGAAAAGTGGGCGTGGCAGTCCAAAATTTTAAATGGCAATGCAACTATGCCGTCGCTACGAACCTCCCGTTCCAGAATTGGTGATCCTAGGTGCCATAGTTACTGAGATATTTGCCGAAAACACCAATTTTTTCCGAGGTGTGTCCAGTTTTTTGCTTATTGTGGGCGAATGGGGCGTGGCATCGAAAAAAAAAAAAGATTCTTGTATTGACTGACTAAATATCTGATCGTTTGACACCAAGCTCGACCTTGTAGCTCTTACCATCTCTGAAATCTGTTTGTTCATACGGACAGACAGACAGACAGACAGACAGACAGACAGACGGACAGACAGACGGACAGACGGACAGACGGACATGGCTATATCGACTCGGCTTGTGGCGCTGATCAAGAATATATATACTTTATGGGGTCTGCCACGCCTCCTTCTGCCTGTTACATACTTTGCACAAACCCAATATACTCTTGCAGAGAGTATAAAAAGCAAAACCAAAAAGCAAAACCCGACAAGTGAAACAAACGCACACACAAACTCTTGTAAACATGAACGCTCTCACAATTAACGAAATATTACAAACTTATGCTAATAAAATTAAAATTACGGGTGCTATTAAACAGAAAAATTTATAAAAATAACATTGGTATCCACACACACATTTAATTTATTTAAATTAATTAAATTAAATTAAATACTTTGCATTGCCCAACTTAATTGATCAGTGTTAAGTGTATATGTGTTAATGCATGTCCCCATATGTGTGTATTAATGTTCAAACTTTGACGAAATTAAACAAAAAAAAATTGAAAAGTGAATTAAATTAATCTTGACAACACACTAATATACACACACATACATATAAATGTATATGAGTGCTCACCCCAAAAGGGCCCATGTCCAGTGACTCTAAAACTGTTCAATAAGTAAAACGAACAAGTGAGCAAGCAAGTGAGCAAGTGAAAAGCATATAAAGTCAAAAATATCTTGAGCTTAGTCAATAATTCGTTACAAGTGACTCTAAAACTGTAACAATGGGCAAGAAAAATAAACTAAATGTGCAAAATTACGAAAATTAACTCAGTGAAAAAAGATTATGGGAGCAACAACAACAACTTGTGACTCCCATAATCTGCCCGAAAAATCGCCAAAAATCGCGCCAAAAACTTAAAATGTGCCGCCAAAAATGCCGCCAAATTCCAAAAATTTGGCGCCAAGAGAGCGTCACTCGTTGGGAGCAACAACAGTACGAAGAGCAGCATAAACTACAGCTACACCAACGACAGCAACAACAACAGCGAACACAAAAAGGCCGATACGTAAAACGAGATCGACGCCATTACCGACGCCGTCTCAAAGTGATGTCGGCGAACTAATTACCGCTGCTCCAACAACACCAACAACAGCAGCAGCAGCCATTACTGATGCTCAAGCTGCAGCACCAACAACAACAGAAAGTAAAATGGATGTGGGTGAGCGATCAAACACTTCATCTATTAACTCTATACACATTAATGTAAATAATAAAAGAAAAATAAACACAAAAAATAATAGCAAGCCGAAACGAAAGCCATTATCTTTCGGTCACATATCCTCAGATGCAATGCTATTAAAATTAATGGATAGTATAGAGAACAACTTGCCCCCCTCTACACAATCCAACAACAGATTTGACCCATATGACAATATTATGACAGATTTACAATATTCTGACAACGATGGCGACTCCCTTTGGAAAGCTGACTCCTGGGAGAGCATGTCTATGGAGGAGAGAGATGACCCGACTGCTGACTTCTCTTATTATGTTGAGAAAAAGGCTGCTAATTATAATAAAAATAATAATGTAACCAATACTGCCCCAATGACTGACAACAGCAACAACAAGAATAAATCGAATATAAAAATACCAATGATTTTCTTAAACAAAGTCAATGAGATTCAGCCGCTGCTGGATAATTTGAATAAAATAAAGAAAATGGCTTCTCCACTAAATGAAAACTGCAATGTAATGATATGACAACATACAAAATAATCTCTGACGAACTCATGAAAAATAATACGGAACTGCATACGCATCAAATGCGTAAAGATCGTGGCTTCCGTATTCTAATACGCCACTTACATCATACGACGGCATGTGATTGGATCCGTGATGAGCTGACCAGCTTGGGATTCACCACACGATTTGTCAGGGTGATGAAACATAGATATACTGGTACGCCAATGAACCTATTTGAGGTAGAGCTTGGGCCAATTACAGACAGCGACATTTATGACGTGATACTCCAACTTGACAAACTTGGTAGTCAATGTGTCTCTATAGAAAGATTCAAACGCAGTATGGACCCTGTGAAATGCCACAGATGTCAGGCATTTGGACATTCCAAAAACTACTGTCGACGCCAATACATTTGTCTCAAATGCGCAGGAGCGCATACAAGTACGGAGTGCACCAAAGCAAAAAACACAACCGCAAAGTGTGCTAACTGCCTGGCCAACACATTGCCAGTTATAAAGGTTGCCCGGTATTGACATTAATGACAAAAAACAACCAACAATAACAAGTAAGAAAGGCTACAGTCGACGTGCCGACTGTATAAGACCCCGTACTCCTTGTAGTGCGCATACAAAAATACTTACAAACTTAAAAGAAGAAGCAGTAGACTGATTCATATTTTAAAATACAAATTTAAAAAAAGATAATAGTTTAAATTAAAATTTAAAAAAGTAAAAAAAAATTATGCGCTAGCTGAAATCGAACCCGCGGTATCAGACACAGAATTCTCACATGTCGCCACTCTACCATATGCACCATACCTCAATTTGCATGTACTGCTGATTATCTGCATTTACATATAATAATGTTTTGTTATAGAAAAAAAAAAAAAAATGCCTGTCTGTGCCGGTGTTCGAACCGCAGACCTCATCTTTCTCTAATGCATGTCACATCACTTGGACCATAGCACTGTTGACAATGAGGACGGCTAAAGTAGATAAACATTGATTTACCACTTTTCTTCAAACACGTACATAAATTACAATTTTTGACATTTTTGACCAATTTGTTTCACATGTTGTAGTTGTCCGATTTGAACCAAATTTGGTGAAGTTAATTTTAATAATTATGTATACATTCTGTGTGAGTTTGGTTGCGATCACTTAGCAAATACTACATACAAATTTTTTGTTTTTGACCGATTTGTCCTATGGGAGCTATAAGCTATAGTTGTCCGATCTTGATGAAACTTGGTGAGGATAGTTATAGTTGTACCATACACCTACTGTGTAAATTTGGTTACGATAGCTTTCATAGTTTCAAAGTTGTAGTGCAATGAAAACTGTTTTTTACAATTTGCGGGGGCGGTAGGGGGCGTGGCAAAAATTTGAAATAAACTTAACCTGCCTGCAATACAGACGGACTTTCATTCCAAATTTGGTGGCTCTAGCTCTTGTAGTTTAAAAGATCTAGGTGTTCATACGGACGGACGGACGGACAGACAGACGGACAGACGGACATTGCTATATCGACTCGGCTGTTGATGCTGATCTAGAATATATATACTTTATGGGGTCGGCCACGCCTCCTTCTGCCTGTTACGCACATTTCGCTTCTGACAAACCTAATAGACCCCTATACTCTTTTTTAGAGTACGGGGTCTAAAAACAAGTCTGCAAAGATGCCAATTCAAAGATATGATGCCAAACCTGACAACGCCAATAGGACTCCTGCAAAGACCATATCCGGACCAGCAAGCAACCACTTGAATACGTTCCAGAGAAGGCTTCGCGAGGAGCAACAGCAACAGAAAGCAAATCCAGAAAAGATGTCCATGGAAAAACAACAACAGCAGCATGCTAACGCTGAAATGGTCAACATGCTCAAACAAAGCACAGAGAGCATGACGAACATGATTGACAAAATGGACACACTGATGAAGGCCTTATTGGTCCTAGATGGAGCTCACATTCCGGCAAATATGACTGACACCCAAAAACAGCAGCCACCACAGCAGCCAGTACAAAAAGAGCGTCCACATATAATAGCCAATGTTTTGATAGCAAATCCAAATCAAAAGGACGTATCTCCTAAGTCAGCATCCAACCCTAAATACATCTACAATGAATGACACAATCAATAATTACTCTAAACAAATATAAATAATATAAATTATAAATAATATAAATTATGCCATTTCTGACCCACATACCCTTGACATGCTCTCAGCAGCAGCAGCAGCAGCTAATAATACAAATTATATTAATCATACTTACCCAAATACTTTACAAGAAAATTAAATTATGGAATATGCCACTAAAAAGAATGAAACTAGCAGCACTTTCGGAACTAGTGATGCTCTTACATAGGATCCAATGTAAAACAATATATTGTAAGGCCGGGTTTCTCCCCCCGTCGGTTGCAACCCTGCACGAAAGCTCTGTGGTGAAACTACGAGCTGTCATCTTATTGGAACAATTCACCGTTTACTCGGGACGAATAAGAAAAAAGATTAGAAATTCATTTTACGTTCTAAATATATTTAAACAATTGTTCATTACTAACGGGGATGATTCTTATAAAATTTAAATAATTCATATTCATATTAAATTTCGTTGAGATTTACAATTGAGTATACGACTTATTAATTTGAAAAGATATATAAATTACAGAAGAAATGTAATTCAGTTGTGAAATAAATGATCTATCGAAAATCGGTTATTTTTCTTGACGTTGACAATAAGTATAGAAAACATACATACGATTCCCGATTTAATAATTCGACAAGTTTAATTCTCTTTCATGATTAAACATTTCAATACGTACTCACTCCGATATCCTTGAGCTCAATGATGACGGTTAAATGAATACCTGTAAGGAAAACTAATTTCTGTGCTGGAATTGTATATATATATGTACCCATATACACATATTATAAATATATAGAAAATATTAAACGTTTAAAACTTCGATGAATCCGATGTTCGTTCATCATTTAGTATGTAAAATAAATGAAAGAATAAAAAAAATTAACAGATTCCGTCGATGTTGAACACACAGCAGAACACCTGAATCCAAAATAGCGAGGGCGGCAGTAACAGAAACCACTATAAAAGGGTCAGCATGAACAACATTTTGAATCCTAGATTAATGCTGATTCAGCTGGCGACTTATCTTCCTCCTTGAGGTGTCCCTTGGTATTGTCTCTTGGGGACTAGGCGACAAGACGGCTTTCAAATCTAAGTAGCCCTGTTCATTCTTTGGTTAGGATGAACCACCAACTACGAGAGGGAATTTACTTCTCTGTAGTCTCCGTCGAAGATAATTACTTTCTCTTGGAAAAGGTCGAAGTGCCTTTTCCACAGATGTATTTGACAAATACGGCTCCGAAGTGACAGCTGGTTTAGAATGTCGTTTTAAAAAAATATCCAACGAAACTGCCTAGTGATAGGCAGCAATATATATATATCTATACTAGCGGGCCCGGCGCGCTTCGCGGCGTTCTTGTATTATAGATTTACCTGCTATTGAAAAATCTTTTTTGGTTGGAAAAACATTTTGTTAAAAATAATGCAGACAACAAATTTTCTAAAAAGTTTTTTAATTAAGTGCTTTTAAATAAAAAACATTTTTAGTTTTTCCATCTTGACAGTATACATATATTTTTTTGACTCGTGCCAAATTTTTTTATCGCTATTAATCTTTGTTTTGGTTCAAGAAGTAGCCAGACAGTTTTCCCCAACCTCCGAAGGCAACAGAAGTTGCCTGATCTCCCCCTTTGATAAGAGTACTTTTGCTTTTCATATTATGCAAATATGTATGTTGTTGTTCGTGTAATATCTCAGAACTATTTTCATTTCGATTTTTCGTATACTTCCAATTTTGTTCTCAATATTTTAATTTAATGTTTAATAGAAACCAAGTTAATACAAAATAAGAGATACTAAAATAATGATGAAAACAGTGAACACTAATAGCATCCTGAATTTTGTGTACACACGGGGAGGGCATTTGTTTTTTTGCAGATTCAGCTCTATTTCAAATTTGAGATTAATTTGTTTCATTGCTTGAATCACTCTTAAATTTTTGTGTCGGTTGAAGATGTAGCCAGACAGTTTTCCCCAACCTCCAAAGGCAAAAGGAGTTGCCTGATCTTCGGTTTGAGAAGAGTACTTTTGCAATTCACATAATGCAAATATGTATTTTGGCACCATTTACTTATTTTGAGTTATTTTTGAGTTATACTTACTTTGACTTATGTCAACACTGAAATAATATGAATTCGCATTGTAACAGCTGAATTCGAATTGTAACAGTAGAAATTATATTATGCAAATGTTATGCAATTATTATACATCGATACACACCATACATCGATAATTATCGTGAAAAGCCCTTTGTACTCAGTAGGGCGCAATAAATCATAAGCAATTTGTATTGCCAGCAGAACGGAACAGAATTTTCATGTTAATTTGTGTTATTGCTTGAAACACTCTTAAATTTTTGTGGCGGTTGAAAGAGTAGCCAGACAGTTTTCCCCCACTGCCAGAAACAAAAAGAGTTGCCTGATCTCCTCTTTGAGAAGAGCATTTTTGCCATTCACATTATGCAAACATGTATGTTGTTGTTTGTGTAATTTTTCCGAATTGTTTTTTATTTTGCTTTTTCTTACATTTCCAAAAAGTTTTTCCATATTTTTTATTCATACAAACCAAGTAGATAAAAAAGCTGATCTATTAAAAAAAAAATGAAAGCAAAAGACACTAATTATCATACTGAATTTTGAGTACACACAGGAAGTGAGTTTGCTTTTTATATATATAGATAGCGGGCCCGGCGCGCTTCGCGGCGTTCTTGTATTATAGATTTACCTGCTATTGAAAAATCTTTTTTGGTTGGAAAAACATTTTGTTAAAAATAATGCAGACAACAAATTTTCTAAAAAGTTTTTTAATTAAGTGCTTTTAAATAAAAAACATTTTTAGTTTTTCCATCTTGACAGTATACATATATTTTTTGACTCGTGCCAAATTTTTTATCGCTATTAATCTTTGTTTTGGTTCAAGAAGTAGCCAGACAGTTTTCCCCCAACCTCCGAAGGCAACAGAAGTTGCCTGATCTCCCCTTTTGATAAGAGTACTTTTGCTTTTCATATTATGCAAATATGTATGTTGTTGTTCGTGTAATATCTCAGAACTATTTTCATTTCGATTTTTCGTATACTTCCAATTTTGTTCTCAATATTTTAATTTAATGTTTAATAGAAACCAAGTTAATACAAAATAAGAGATACTAAAATAATGATGAAAACAGTGAACACTAATAGCATCCTGAATTTTGTGTACACACGGGGAGGGCATTTGTTTTTTTGCAGATTCAGCTCTATTTCAAATTTGAGATTAATTTGTTTCATTGCTTGAATCACTCTTAAATTTTTGTGTCGGTTGAAGATGTAGCCAGACAGTTTTCCCCAACCTCCAAAGGCAAAAGGAGTTGCCTGATCTTCGCTTTGAGAAGAGTACTTTTGCAATTCACATAATGCAAATATGTATTTTGGCGCCATTTACTTATTTTGAGTTATTTTGAGTTATACTTACTTTGACTTATGTCAACACTGAAATAATATGAATTCGCATTGTAACAGCTGAATTCGAATTGTAACAGTAGAAATTATATTATGCAAATGTTATGTAATTATTATACATCGATACACACCATACATCGATAATTATCGTGAAAAGCCCTTTGTACTCTACTACTAATATATAAATATATATATAGATATATAAAAAGCAAACTCACTTCCTGTGTGTACTCAAAATTTAAGTATGATAATTAGTGTCTTTTGCTTTCATTTTTTTTTAATAGATCAGCTTTTTATTATTTTTTTTTTTTTTTTTTTTTAAAAAAAATTGAAAAACTCTTTGGTTTTTTTAAAAAAAAAATTTGGAAAAATTTTTGGAAATGTAAGAAAAAGCAAAATAAAAAACAATTCGGAAAAATTACACAAACAACAACATACATGTTTGCATAATGTGAATGGCAAAAATGCTCTTCTCAAAGAGGAGATCAGGCAACTCTTTTTGTTTCTGGCAGTGGGGGAAAACTGTCTGGCTACTCTTTCAACCGCCACAAAAATTTAAGAGTGTTTCAAGCAATAACACAAATTAACATGAAAATTCTGTTCCGTTCTGCTGGCAATACAAATTGCTTATGATTTATTGCGCCCTACTGAGTACAAAGGGCTTTTCACGATAATTATCGATGTATGGTGTGTATCGATGTATAATAATTGCATAACATTTGCATAATATAATTTCTACTGTTACAATTCGAATTCAGCTGTTACAATGCGAATTCATATTATTTCAGTGTTGACATAAGTCAAAGTAAGTATAACTCAAAATAACTCAAAATAAGTAAATGGCGCCAAAATACATATTTGCATTATGTGAATTGCAAAAAGTACTCTTCTCAAAGCGAAGATCAGGCAACTCCTTTTGCCTTTGGAGGTTGGGGAAAACTGTCTGGCTACATCTTCAACCGACACAAAAATTTAAGAGTGATTCAAGCAATGAAACAAATTAATCTCAAATTTGAAATAGAGCTGAATCTGCAAAAAAACAAATGCCCTCCCCGTGTGTACACAAAATTCAGGATGCTATTAGTGTTCACTGTTTTCATCATTATTTTAGTATCTCTTATTTTGTATTAACTTGGTTTCTATTAAACATTAAATTAAAATATTGAGAACAAAATTGGAAGTATACGAAAAATCGAAATGAAAATAGTTCTGAGATATTACACGAACAACAACATACATATTTGCATAATATGAAAAGCAAAAGTACTCTTATCAAAGGGGGAGATCAGGCAACTTCTGTTGCCTTCGGAGGTTGGGGAAAACTGTCTGGCTACTTCTTGAACCAAAACAAAGATTAATAGCGATAAAAAATTTGGCACGAGTCAAAAAATATATGTATACTGTCAAGATGGAAAAACTAAAAATGTTTTTTATTTAAAAGCACTTAATTAAAAAACTTTTTAGAAAATTTGTTGTCTGCATTATTTTTAACAAAATGTTTTTCCAACCAAAAAGATTTTTCAATAGCAGGTAAATCTATAATACAAGAACGCCGCGAAGCGCGCCGGGCCCGCTATCTATCTATCTATATATATAAAAAGCAAACTCACTTCCTGTGTGTACTCAAAATTCAGTATGATAATTAGTGTCTTTTGCTTTCATTTTTTTTTTAATAGATCAGCTTTTTTATCTACTTGGTTTGTATGAATAAAAAATATGGAAAAACTTTTTGGAAATGTAAGAAAAAGCAAAATAAAAAACAATTCGGAAAAATTACACAAACAACAACATACATGTTTGCATAATGTGAATGGCAAAAATGCTCTTCTCAAAGAGGAGATCAGGCAACTCTTTTTGTTTCTGGCAGTGGGGGAAAACTGTCTGGCTACTCTTTCAACCGCCACAAAAATTTAAGAGTGTTTCAAGCAATAACACAAATTAACATGAAAATTCTGTTCCGTTCTGCTGGCAATACAAATTGCTTATGATTTATTGCGCCCTACTGAGTACAAAGGGCTTTTCACGATAATTATCGATGTATGGTGTGTATCGATGTATAATAATTGCATAACATTTGCATAATATAATTTCTACTGTTACAATTCGAATTCAGCTGTTACAATGCGAATTCATATTATTTCAGTGTTGACATAAGTCAAAGTAAGTATAACTCAAAATAACTCAAAATAAGTAAATGGCGCCAAAATACATATTTGCATTATGTGAATTGCAAAAGTACTCTTCTCAAAGCGAAGATCAGGCAACTCCTTTTGCCTTTGGAGGTTGGGGAAAACTGTCTGGCTACATCTTCAACCGACACAAAAATTTAAGAGTGATTCAAGCAATGAAACAAATTAATCTCAAATTTGAAATAGAGCTGAATCTGCAAAAAAAACAAATGCCCTCCCCGTGTGTACACAAAATTCAGGATGCTATTAGTGTTCACTGTTTTCATCATTATTTTAGTATCTCTTATTTTGTATTAACTTGGTTTCTATTAAACATTAAATTAAAATATTGAGAACAAAATTGGAAGTATACGAAAAATCGAAATGAAAATAGTTCTGAGATATTACACGAACAACAACATACATATTTGCATAATATGAAAAGCAAAAGTACTCTTATCAAAGGGGAGATCAGGCAACTTCTGTTGCCTTCGGAGGTTGGGGAAAACTGTCTGGCTACTTCTTGAACCAAAACAAAGATTAATAGCGATAAAAAATTTGGCACGAGTCAAAAAATATATGTATACTGTCAAGATGGAAAAACTAAAAATGTTTTTTATTTAAAAGCACTTAATTAAAAAACTTTTTAGAAAATTTGTTGTCTGCATTATTTTTAACAAAATGTTTTTCCAACCAAAAAAGATTTTTCAATAGCAGGTAAATCTATAATACAAGAACGCCGCGAAGCGCGCCGGGCCCGCTATCTATCTATCTATATATATAAAAAGCAAACTCACTTCCTGTGTGTACTCAAAATTCAGTATGATAATTAGTGTCTTTTGCTTTCATTTTTTTTTTAATAGATCAGCTTTTTTATCTACTTGGTTTGTATGAAAAAAAAATATGGAAAAACTTTTTGGAAATGTAAGAAAAAGCAAAATAAAAAACAATTCGGAAAAATTACACAAACAACAACATACATGTTTGCATAATGTGAATGGCAAAAATGCTCTTCTCAAAGAGGAGATCAGGCAACTCTTTTTGTTTCTGGCAGTGGGGGAAAACTGTCTGGCTACTCTTTCAACCGCCACAAAAATTTAAGAGTGTTTCAAGCAAGATATCAGAGGAAATTCACGTTTGTTCGGTGGCGCTTTAATATTATTGTCAGGAGATTTTCGCCAAACGTTACCGGTTCTTGCGCGAGCTACACCAGCTGATCAATTGAATGCCTGCTTGAAATCATCATATTTGTGGAGATATGTTAGAACGTTGAAATTGATGACAAATATGCGTGTTCAATTACAAAACGATCCATGTGCTGCTAACTTTACAAAGCAGTTATTAGAAATGGGAAATGGCAAGATGCCTATTGACAATGCAACTGGATTAATCACACTACCAAGCAACTTTTGTCAATTAGTAGACACGAAAGAAGTGTTGGTCGAAAAAGTTTTTCCAAATTTTGAAGAAAACTATCACAATCATACATGGCTTAGTGAACGTGCAATTTTAGCAGCAAAAAATAAGGACGTCAATGATTTAAACGCAAATATTTTACACAAAATTACGAATCCAGTTGTTTCATACAAATCGGTTGATACCATTATGGATCAGGATGAGGTAGTGAATTATCCCACCGAATTTTTAAATTCTCTTGATTTGCCCGGAATTCCTCCCCACAATTTGCAATTGAAAGTTGGGGCATCAATCATTATGCTAAGAAATTTAAATCATCCCAAACTTTGTAACGGAACAAGACTTGCAGTAAGAAAATTAATGACTAATCTTATTGAAGCCACTATTATAATAGGCAAGTACAAAGGCGAACATTTATTAATACCAAGAATTCCTATGATTCCTCCCGATTTGACGTTCAATTTTAAAAGACTTCAATTTCCTGTTCGCCTCGCTTTCGCTATAACAATAAATAAAGCACAAGGCCAATCATTGAAAGTTTGCGGCAATAATTTAGAAAAACCAGTTTTCTCCCATGGTCAACTGTATGTCGGATCGTCTCGCGTTGGAAAATCATCTGCTTTATATGTATACTGTCAAGATGGAAAAACTAAAAATGTTGTTTATTTAAAAGCACTTAATTAAAAAACTTTTTAGAAAATTTGTTGTCTGCATTATTTTTAACAAAATGTTTTTCCAACCAAAAAAGATTTTCAATAGCAGGTAAATCTATAATACAAGAACGCCGCGAAGCGCGCCGGGCCCGCTAGTTTTATATATATATATATATACTAGCGGGCCAGCCGCTTCCTGTGTTATAGATTTACCTGCTATTGATAATGTTTAATAGAAACCAAGTTAATACAAAATAAGAGATTACTAAAATAATGATGAAAACAGTGAACACTAATAGCATCCTGAATTTTGTGTACACACGGGGGAGGGCATTTGTTTTTTTGCAGATTCAGCTCTATTTCAAATTTGAGATTAATTTGTTTCATTGCTTGAATCACTCTTAAATTTGGGTTGGGGTGGGGTGGGGCCGGATTTTTTTCCCTACCCCCCAAAGGCAAAAGGGGCGGTTGAATGATGTTCGCAAATTTAGAAGAGTACTTTTGCAATTCACATAATGCAAATATGTATTTTGGCGCCATTTACTTATTTTGAGTTATTTTGAGTTATACTTACTTTGACTTATGTCAACACTGAAATAATATGAATTCGCATTGTAACAGCTGAATTCGAATTGTAACAGTAGAAATTATATTATGCAAATGTTATGCAATTATTATACATCGATACACACCATACATCGATAATTATCGTGAAAAGCCCTTTGTACTCAGTAGGGCGCAATAAATCATAAGCAATTTGTATTGCCAGCAGAACGGAACAGAATTTTCATGTTAATTTGTGTTATTGCTTGAAACACTCTTAAATTTTTGTGGCGGTTGTTTTTTATTTTGCTTTTTCTTACATTTCCAAAAAGTTTTTCCATATTTTTTTTTCATACAAACCAAGTAGATAAAAAAGCTGATCTATTAAAAAAAAATGAAAGCAAAAGACACTAATTATCATACTGAATTTTGAGTACACACAGGAAGTGAGTTTGTTTTTTATTTTGCTTTTTCTTACATTTCCAAAAAGTTTTTCCATATTTTTTTTTCATACAAACCAAGTAGATAAAAAAGCTGATCTATTAAAAAAAAAATGAAAGCAAAAGACACTAATTATCATACTGAATTTTGAGTACACACAGGAAGTGAGTTTGCTTTTTATATATATAGATATATATATATATATATATATATTTTAACCACTACAGGCGGCGGGCGAGGAGAACACTGCACTGAATAATGTGGCTGTTATTATCACCAATAAGAACAATATATAACGGACATAATCTGAAAAAGGGGCAGATGTTTATGTTTTAACTTGAATATCTTTGAGATGGAAAACTCCCAAATGTTTACCATCTTCGTTACTCAACTGGTAGTATGTAGTACTAATTCTCTCAATTACTTGAGGGGGTATAAACAGGTGCTAATTTTGCACTAAACTTTTTGGGAGCGCTACTCTGACAAAAATTACGTGCAAGAACTTTATCGCCAACTTTAAGTTGTATATTCCGACTACGCAAACTATATCTGCTTGCATTTCTCGCATGCGATTTTTGTACGTTTTCCTTCGCTGCACATCAGGAAATTCAATTCTTGTGTCTTCCGACAAAAGCCTTAATTGACGTAAGAGCTGATAATCTTGGCCATTGAGAATCATGTTTGGTTTAAAGGCCAAGAAATACGGTGAATACCCTGTACTTTGATGAAGACTGGCTCGTAGCGACGCGCTTATTTCTGGTAATTTATTATCCCAATCAGAATGCTCCTGGCCGATGTAGGCGCGGATCGCTGCTAGTACAGATCTATTTAACCTTTCACTTGTGTTTGCCTGTGGTGAATATATGGCAGTGCATATTTGTGAGATACCATACCGAGTAAGAAAAGCTTTAAACGCACCTGAAACAAACTGCGTACCATTGTCAGATAAAATGGTTTCAGGAACTCCAAAAGTACAAAATAGATATTTCTCAAGATAATCACAAATTTTGTTCGACGTGAACTTTTTGAGTGGACACAAAAAATGAAACTTAGTAAAGTGGTCGACTATGATAAGTAGTCCTATATTACCCTGTTTCGATCTGGGATAGGGTCCTAAAAGGTCAATATAGAGTTTTTGAAAAGGCCTCTCCGACGTCATAGGTCTACCTAGAGGTGGTTTTAATACTGTATTGGGACTTTTAGTTTGGTGACATATTTTACATTCAGATACGTATTTACGAATTTGTGCTGTCATTTTCGTCCAAAATAAATACCTTTTAATTTTCTCTATCGTTTTGGCTATTCCACAATGGGCTGCGTTCGGCGGATCATGAGCTGTTGCAATTACTTCTTGAGCCATCTCTGATGGAATCCATAGTTTCCATGAGTAAGAATCTTGTTCTCCACCAAATTCGCTATCAAACTCTTTCTTCTTATATACGTACTGATTTTCCACTCTAAGATCGGGTAACTTAGACTGGTTATTACGAACTCTCTCCAACAAATCGATATACTCCGCTGACTGGAATTCTCGTGAGTTAAGGTCAACCATGGGTCCTTGCGTTTTAATCTGCAGAACAACAGGTTCCTCTCGGCGAGAAAGAGCATCCGCTACAACATTGTGTGTACCTTTGCGGTGCGTTATCTTAAACGAAAATCCCTGTAATTTAATTGCCCATCGAGCTAAACGGCCAGAAAGATCTTTCTGTTTCATTAACCATTGTAAGGCGGCATGATCTGTTATAACTTCAAAGTCTTGACCTTCAACGTATGCACGGAACTTTTTTATTCCTTTTTTTTATTTGCCGCTGTCAAATTTTTGGCCCAAAGAAAGGGTATGGCCAGATTCCACAAGATGCGGACTTCTGGACATTGGATGTGTGGAACACCTTCTCCAAGGATGCCCCTAAGTAGCCAGAGCAATCCGCCTGCCAGAGTTGCCACCATGGGTGTATGGCAGCCCATTGTCAACGGAGTTTCTCCCACGCCGCAGTCGCATTAATTTACCCAGAGATTGGGTATGGGCAGATTATTCAGGATGTACGCATCTGGTCAACCATTGGTAGCGGACGCTTCTCAAGGGTTGCCACCACTTGTATGGCCAAGATTTGTTGTCATAGTTGCCGCCCTTTATTGTTATTATGTACACATCAATATGTCAATTGTTTGTCATATTGGTGTGTGACATGTGTGAGGTGTGATGCACATGGGGGCGCCACCACGCCCACTCATCACCCTTGAGGGGGCGGAGAGAGGGCGTGAGGCGTCGCCAGGGGTGCCGCCATATTTTATTTTGTTTTCGCAGGCCACTTGCGTGCCTGTGAATAAACAAAATATTATTTGCAAGAATAATCATAGATTTATTTCTTATTTTTTCGTTGCAGTTCCCGCCACGCCTACTGTCTGCCATGAGAATGGCATTTTATTTAACCAGAAAGAATGACTAGACATTGTGGATGAAGGGACGCTGCAAGAGGAGATTCATCATCGCCATAGAAGCTGCTCCACATGATGTGTGGCAGCAACACAAATGCCTTGGAATGACTGTGGATCTTATTTGTAAGTTATTGCTTTATTTTTTATATGCCTTATATTTCTTTAATTATTACTATATTTTTATTTGCTTTTATTTCATGCCTTGTTGGAGTATTAGCTGGTGCTCGTCGGTTTGCTGTTATGCTTGTTAGACTATGGTTGCTGATGCTTCTTGGGCAGCATACAAGGACTCACTCCAATTGCCTTTTGTCTGGAATATGCCGTTGGATGTTGTTGCCGCTACTAAGACGGTGTTTGTAGCTACTGTAGAGCTGATATTGCTGCTGTTAATGCTGATGCTGCTGTGATTGCTGATGTTGCTGTTGCATAGTATTTAGCCGATGCTGCTCTAAATGCTGCTAATTGGATGCTGTTGTTTCTGCGATGGCAGCCCAGATCTCAGTGGATCAGCTAGTTGCAGTTACATGATTGCAATTTTTCATCGAAGCTGGTGTTATGAGTAATAGTGCTGATTTTAAATACGAATACGTTGTTACGTTAAAAAGGCCATTAACGTTAAATATATTGTTTTATACTGGGACAGTCGAGTTTGTTATTGTTATTTGTGTCATTGTAGTTGATGATGGCTACATTGGATCGTATGTAAGAGCATCACTAGTTTCGAAAGTGCTGCTAGTGGCATTCTTTTTAGTGGCATATTCCATAATTTAATTTTCTTGTAAAGTATTTGGGTAAGTATGATTAATATAATTTGTATTATTAGCTGCTGCTGCTGAAAACTGAGAGCATGTCAAGGGCATGTGGGTCAGAAGTGGCATAATTTATATCTATATATATAAAAAGCAAACTCACTTCCTGTGTGTACTCAAAATTCAGTATGATAATTAGTGTCTTTTGCTTTCATTTTTTTTTTTAATAGATCAGGTTTTTTATCTACTTGGTTTGTATGAATAAAAAATATGGAAAAACTTTTTGGAAATGTAAGAAAAAGCAAAATAAAAAACAATTCGGAAAAATTACACAAACAACAACATACATGTTTGCATAATGTGAATGGCAAAAATGCTCTTCTCAAAGAGGAGATCAGGCAACTCTTTTTGTTTCTGGCAGTGGGGGAAAACTGTCTGGCTACTCTTTCAACCGCCACAAAAATTTAAGAGTGTTTCAAGCAATAACACAAATTAACATGAAAATTCTGTTCCGTTCTGCTGGCAATACAAATTGCTTATGATTTATTGCGCCCTACTGAGTACAAAGGGCTTTTCACGATAATTATCGATGTATGGTGTGTATCGATGTATAATAATTGCATAACATTTGCATAATATAATTTCTACTGTTACAATTCGAATTCAGCTGTTACAATGCGAATTCATATTATTTCAGTGTTGACATAAGTCAAAGTAAGTATAACTCAAAATAACTCAAAATAAGTAAATGGCGCCAAAATACATATTTGCATTATGTGAATTGCAAAAGTACTCTTCTCAAAGCGAAGATCAGGCAACTCCTTTTGCCTTTGGAGGTTGGGGAAAACTGTCTGGCTACATCTTCAACCGACACAAAAATTTAAGAGTGATTCAAGCAATGAAACAAATTAATCTCAAATTTGAAATAGAGCTGAATCTGCAAAAAAACAAATGCCCTCCCCGTGTGTACACAAAATTCAGGATGCTATTAGTGTTCACTGTTTTCATCATTATTTTAGTATCTCTTATTTTGTATTAACTTGGTTTCTATTAAACATTAAATTAAAATATTGAGAACAAAATTGGAAGTATACGAAAAATCGAAATGAAAATAGTTCTGAGATATTACACGAACAACAACATACATATTTGCATAATATGAAAAGCAAAAGTACTCTTATCA
The DNA here is from genome assembly GCA_018151165.1 of Drosophila arawakana. Lineage (NCBI taxonomy): Eukaryota > Metazoa > Arthropoda > Insecta > Diptera > Drosophilidae > Drosophila > Drosophila arawakana. The sequence continues at coordinate 53,230 of JAECWX010000070.1, read as the reverse complement.
AAGGGGAGATCAGGCAACTTCTGTTGCCTTCGGAGGTTGGGGAAAACTGTCTGGCTACTTCTTGAACCAAAACAAAGATTAATAGCGATAAAAAATTTGGCACGAGTCAAAAAATATATGTATACTGTCAAGATGGAAAAACTAAAAATGTTTTTTATTTAAAAGCACTTAATTAAAAAACTTTTTAGAAAATTTGTTGTCTGCATTATTTTTAACAAAATGTTTTTCCAACCAAAAAAGATTTTTCAATAGCAGGTAAATCTATAATACAAGAACGCCGCGAAGCGCGCCGGGCCCGCTATCTATCTATCTATATATATAAAAAGCAAACTCACTTCCTGTGTGTACTCAAAATTCAGTATGATAATTAGTGTCTTTTGCTTTCATTTTTTTTTTTAATAGATCAGCTTTTTTATCTACTTGGTTTGTATGAATAAAAAATATGGAAAAACTTTTTGGAAATGTAAGAAAAAGCAAAATAAAAAACAATTCGGAAAAATTACACAAACAACAACATACATGTTTGCATAATGTGAATGGCAAAAATGCTCTTCTCAAAGAGGAGATCAGGCAACTCTTTTTGTTTCTGGCAGTGGGGGAAAACTGTCTGGCTACTCTTTCAACCGCCACAAAAATTTAAGAGTGTTTCAAGCAATAACACAAATTAACATGAAAATTCTGTTCCGTTCTGCTGGCAATACAAATTGCTTATGATTTATTGCGCCCTACTGAGTACAAAGGGCTTTTCACGATAATTATCGATGTATGGTGTGTATCGATGTATAATAATTGCATAACATTTGCATAATATAATTTCTACTGTTACAATTCGAATTCAGCTGTTACAATGCGAATTCATATTATTTCAGTGTTGACATAAGTCAAAGTAAGTATAACTCAAAATAACTCAAAATAAGTAAATGGCGCCAAAATACATATTTGCATTATGTGAATTGCAAAAGTACTCTTCTCAAAGCGAAGATCAGGCAACTCCTTTTGCCTTTGGAGGTTGGGGAAAACTGTCTGGCTACATCTTCAACCGACACAAAAATTTAAGAGTGATTCAAGCAATGAAACAAATTAATCTCAAATTTGAAATAGAGCTGAATCTGCAAAAAAAACAAATGCCCTCCCCGTGTGTACACAAAATTCAGGATGCTATTAGTGTTCACTGTTTTCATCATTATTTTAGTATCTCTTATTTTGTATTAACTTGGTTTCTATTAAACATTAAATTAAAATATTGAGAACAAAATTGGAAGTATACGAAAAATCGAAATGAAAATAGTTCTGAGATATTACACGAACAACAACATACATATTTGCATAATATGAAAAGCAAAAGTACTCTTATCAAAGGGGGAGATCAGGCAACTTCTGTTGCCTTCGGAGGTTGGGGAAAACTGTCTGGCTACTTCTTGAACCAAAACAAAGATTAATAGCGATAAAAAATTTGGCACGAGTCAAAAAATATATGTATACTGTCAAGATGGAAAAACTAAAAATGTTTTTTATTTAAAAGCACTTAATTAAAAAACTTTTTAGAAAATTTGTTGTCTGCATTATTTTTAACAAAATGTTTTTCCAACCAAAAAAGATTTTTCAATAGCAGGTAAATCTATAATACAAGAACGCCGCGAAGCGCGCCGGGCCCGCTATCTATCTATCTATATATATAAAAAGCAAACTCACTTCCTGTGTGTACTCAAAATTCAGTATGATAATTAGTGTCTTTTGCTTTCATTTTTTTTTTAATAGATCAGCTTTTTTATCTACTTGGTTTGTATGAATAAAAAATATGGAAAAACTTTTTGGAAATGTAAGAAAAAGCAAAATAAAAAACAATTCGGAAAAATTACACAAACAACAACATACATGTTTGCATAATGTGAATGGCAAAAATGCTCTTCTCAAAGAGGAGATCAGGCAACTCTTTTTGTTTCTGGCAGTGGGGGAAAACTGTCTGGCTACTCTTTCAACCGCCACAAAAATTTAAGAGTGTTTCAAGCAATAACACAAATTAACATGAAAATTCTGTTCCGTTCTGCTGGCAATACAAATTGCTTATGATTTATTGCGCCCTACTGAGTACAAAGGGCTTTTCACGATAATTATCGATGTATGGTGTGTATCGATGTATAATAATTGCATAACATTTGCATAATATAATTTCTACTGTTACAATTCGAATTCAGCTGTTACAATGCGAATTCATATTATTTCAGTGTTGACATAAGTCAAAGTAAGTATAACTCAAAATAACTCAAAATAAGTAAATGGCGCCAAAATACATATTTGCATTATGTGAATTGCAAAAGTACTCTTCTCAAAGCGAAGATCAGGCAACTCCTTTTGCCTTTGGAGGTTGGGGAAAACTGTCTGGCTACATCTTCAACCGACACAAAAATTTAAGAGTGATTCAAGCAATGAAACAAATTAATCTCAAATTTGAAATAGAGCTGAATCTGCAAAAAAACAAATGCCCTCCCCGTGTGTACACAAAATTCAGGATGCTATTAGTGTTCACTGTTTTCATCATTATTTTAGTATCTCTTATTTTGTATTAACTTGGTTTCTATTAAACATTAAATTAAAATATTGAGAACAAAATTGGAAGTATACGAAAAATCGAAATGAAAATAGTTCTGAGATATTACACGAACAACAACATACATATTTGCATAATATGAAAAGCAAAAGTACTCTTATCAAAGGGGGAGATCAGGCAACTTCTGTTGCCTTCGGAGGTTGGGGAAAACTGTCTGGCTACTTCTTGAACCAAAACAAAGATTAATAGCGATAAAAAATTTGGCACGAGTCAAAAAAATATATGTATACTGTCAAGATGGAAAAACTAAAAATGTTTTTTATTTAAAAGCACTTAATTAAAAAACTTTTTAGAAAATTTGTTGTCTGCATTATTTTTAACAAAATGTTTTTCCAACCAAAAAAGATTTTTCAATAGCAGGTAAATCTATAATACAAGAACGCCGCGAAGCGCGCCGGGCCCGCTATCTATCTATATATATAAAAAAGCAAACTCACTTCCTGTGTGTACTCAAAATTCAGTATGATAATTAGTGTCTTTTGCTTTCATTTTTTTTTTTAATAGATCAGCTTTTTTATCTACTTGGTTTGTATGAATAAAAAATATGGAAAAACTTTTTGGAAATGTAAGAAAAAGCAAAATAAAAAACAATTCGGAAAAATTACACAAACAACAACATACATGTTTGCATAATGTGAATGGCAAAAATGCTCTTCTCAAAGAGGAGATCAGGCAACTCTTTTTGTTTCTGGCAGTGGGGGAAAACTGTCTGGCTACTCTTTCAACCGCCACAAAAATTTAAGAGTGTTTCAAGCAATAACACAAATTAACATGAAAATTCTGTTCCGTTCTGCTGGCAATACAAATTGCTTATGATTTATTGCGCCCTACTGAGTACAAAGGGCTTTTCACGATAATTATCGATGTATGGTGTGTATCGATGTATAATAATTGCATAACATTTGCATAATATAATTTCTACTGTTACAATTCGAATTCAGCTGTTACAATGCGAATTCATATTATTTCAGTGTTGACATAAGTCAAAGTAAGTATAACTCAAAATAACTCAAAATAAGTAAATGGCGCCAAAATACATATTTGCATTATGTGAATTGCAAAAGTACTCTTCTCAAAGCGAAGATCAGGCAACTCCTTTTGCCTTTGGAGGTTGGGGAAAACTGTCTGGCTACATCTTCAACCGACACAAAAATTTAAGAGTGATTCAAGCAATGAAACAAATTAATCTCAAATTTGAAATAGAGCTGAATCTGCAAAAAAACAAATGCCCTCCCCGTGTGTACACAAAATTCAGGATGCTATTAGTGTTCACTGTTTTCATCATTATTTTAGTATCTCTTATTTTGTATTAACTTGGTTTCTATTAAACATTAAATTAAAATATTGAGAACAAAATTGGAAGTATACGAAAAATCGAAATGAAAATAGTTCTGAGATATTACACGAACAACAACATACATATTTGCATAATATGAAAAGCAAAAGTACTCTTATCAAAGGGGAGATCAGGCAACTTCTGTTGCCTTCGGAGGTTGGGGAAAACTGTCTGGCTACTTCTTGAACCAAAACAAAGATTAATAGCGATAAAAAATTTGGCACGAGTCAAAAAATATATGTATACTGTCAAGATGGAAAAACTAAAAATGTTTTTTATTTAAAAGCACTTAATTAAAAAACTTTTTAGAAAATTTGTTGTCTGCATTATTTTTAACAAAATGTTTTTCCAACCAAAAAAGATTTTTCAATAGCAGGTAAATCTATAATACAAGAACGCCGCGAAGCGCGCCGGGCCCGCTATCTATCTATATATATAAAAAGCAAACTCACTTCCTGTGTGTACTCAAAATTCAGTATGATAATTAGTGTCTTTTGCTTTCATTTTTTTTTTTAATAGATCAGCTTTTTTATCTACTTGGTTTGTATGAAAAAAAAAATATGGAAAAACTTTTTGGAAATGTAAGAAAAAGCAAAATAAAAAACAATTCGGAAAAATTACACAAACAACAACATACATGTTTGCATAATGTGAATGGCAAAAATGCTCTTCTCAAAGAGGAGATCAGGCAACTCTTTTTGTTTCTGGCAGTGGGGGAAAACTGTCTGGCTACTCTTTCAACCGCCACAAAAATTTAAGAGTGTTTCAAGCAATAACACAAATTAACATGAAAATTCTGTTCCGTTCTGCTGGCAATACAAATTGCTTATGATTTATTGCGCCCTACTGAGTACAAATCTATATATATAAAAAGCAAACTCACTTCCTGTGTGTACTCAAAATTCAGTATGATAATTAGTGTCTTTTGCTTTCATTTTTTTTTTTAATAGATCAGCTTTTTTATCTACTTGGTTTGTATGAAAAAAAAAATATGGAAAAACTTTTTGGAAATGTAAGAAAAAGCAAAATAAAAAACAATTCGGAAAAATTACACAAACAACAACATACATGTTTGCATAATGTGAATGGCAAAAATGCTCTTCTCAAAGAGGAGATCAGGCAACTCTTTTTGTTTCTGGCAGTGGGGGAAAACTGTCTGGCTACTCTTTCAACCGCCACAAAAATTTAAGAGTGTTTCAAGCAAGATATCAGAGGAAATTCACGTTTGTTCGGTGGCGCTTTAATATTATTGTCAGGAGATTTTCGCCAAACGTTACCGGTTCTTGCGCGAGCTACACCAGCTGATCAATTGAATGCCTGCTTGAAATCATCATATTTGTGGAGATATGTTAGAACGTTGAAATTGATGACAAATATGCGTGTTCAATTACAAAACGATCCATGTGCTGCTAACTTTACAAAGCAGTTATTAGAAATGGGAAATGGCAAGATGCCTATTGACAATGCAACTGGATTAATCACACTACCAAGCAACTTTTGTCAATTAGTAGACACGAAAGAAGTGTTGGTCGAAAAAGTTTTTCCAAATTTTGAAGAAAACTATCACAATCATACATGGCTTAGTGAACGTGCAATTTTAGCAGCAAAAAATAAGGACGTCAATGATTTAAACGCAAATATTTTACACAAAATTACGAATCCAGTTGTTTCATACAAATCGGTTGATACCATTATGGATCAGGATGAGGTAGTGAATTATCCCACCGAATTTTTAAATTCTCTTGATTTGCCAGGAATTCCTCCCCACAATTTGCAATTGAAAGTTGGGGCATCAATCATTATGCTAAGAAATTTAAATCATCCCAAACTTTGTAACGGAACAAGACTTGCAGTAAGAAAATTAATGACTAATCTTATTGAAGCCACTATTATAATAGGCAAGTACAAAGGCGAACATTTATTAATACCAAGAATTCCTATGATTCCTCCCGATTTGACGTTCAATTTTAAAAGACTTCAATTTCCTGTTCGCCTCGCTTTCGCTATAACAATAAATAAAGCACAAGGCCAATCATTGAAAGTTTGCGGCATTAATTTAGAAAAACCAGTTTTCTCCCATGGTCAACTGTATGTCGGATCGTCTCGCGTTGGAAAATCATCTGCTTTATATGTATACTGTCAAGATGGAAAAACTAAAAATGTTGTTTATTTAAAAGCACTTAATTAAAAAACTTTTTAGAAAATTTGTTGTCTGCATTATTTTTAACAAAATGTTTTTCCAACCAAAAAAGATTTTTCAATAGCAGGTAAATCTATAATACAAGAACGCCGCGAAGCGCGCCGGGCCCGCTAGTATATATAAAAAGCAAACTCACTTCCTGTGTGTACTCAAAATTCAGTATGATAATTAGTGTCTTTTGCTTTCATTTTTTTTTTAATAGATCAGCTTTTTTATCTACTTGGTTTGTATGAAAAAAAAATATGGAAAAACTTTTTGGAAATGTAAGAAAAAGCAAAATAAAAAACAATTCGGAAAAATTACACAAACAACAACATACATGTTTGCATAATGTGAATGGCAAAAATGCTCTTCTCAAAGAGGAGATCAGGCAACTCTTTTTGTTTCTGGCAGTGGGGGAAAACTGTCTGGCTACTCTTTCAACCGCCACAAAAATTTAAGAGTGTTTCAAGCAAGATATCAGAGGAAATTCACGTTTGTTCGGTGGCGCTTTAATATTATTGTCAGGAGATTTTCGCCAAACGTTACCGGTTCTTGCGCGAGCTACACCAGCTGATCAATTGAATGCCTGCTTGAAATCATCATATTTGTGGAGATATGTTAGAACGTTGAAATTGATGACAAATATGCGTGTTCAATTACAAAACGATCCATGTGCTGCTAACTTTACAAAGCAGTTATTAGAAATGGGAAATGGCAAGATGCCTATTGACAATGCAACTGGATTAATCACACTACCAAGCAACTTTTGTCGATTAGTAGACACGAAAGAAGTGTTGGTCGAAAAAGTTTTTCCAAATTTTGAAGAAAACTATCACAATCATACATGGCTTAGTGAACGTGCAATTTTAGCAGCAAAAAATAAGGACGTCAATGATTTAAACGCAAATATTTTACACAAAATTACGAATCCAGTTGTTTCATACAAATCGGTTGATACCATTATGGATCAGGATGAGGTAGTGAATTATCCCACCGAATTTTTAAATTCTCTTGATTTGCCCGGAATTCCTCCCCACAATTTGCAATTGAAAGTTGGGGCATCAATCATTATGCTAAGAAATTTAAATCATCCCAAACTTTGTAACGGAACAAGACTTGCAGTAAGAAAATTAATGACTAATCTTATTGAAGCCACTATTATAATAGGCAAGTACAAAGGCGAACATTTATTAATACCAAGAATTCCTATGATTCCTCCCGATTTGACGTTCAATTTTAAAAGACTTCAATTTCCTGTTCGCCTCGCTTTCGCTATAACAATAAATAAAGCACAAGGCCAATCATTGAAAGTTTGCGGCAATAATTTAGAAAAACCAGTTTTCTCCCATGGTCAACTGTATGTCGGATCGTCTCGCGTTGGAAAATCATCTGCTTTATATGTATACTGTCAAGATGGAAAAACTAAAAATGTTGTTTATTTAAAAGCACTTAATTAAAAAACTTTTTAGAAAATTTGTTGTCTGCATTATTTTTAACAAAATGTTTTTCCAACCAAAAAAGATTTTTCAATAGCAGGTAAATCTATAATACAAGAACGCCGCGAAGCGCGCCGGGCCCGCTAGTCTATATATATAAAAAGCAAACTCACTTCCTGTGTGTACTCAAAATTCAGTATGATAATTAGTGTCTTTTGCTTTCATTTTTTTTTTTAATAGATCAGCTTTTTTTATCTACTTGGTTTGTATGAAAAAAAAATATGGAAAAACTTTTTGGAAATGTAAGAAAAAGCAAAATAAAAAACAAACTCACTTCCTGTGTGTACTCAAAATTCAGTATGATAATTAGTGTCTTTTGCTTTCATTTTTTTTTTAATAGATCAGCTTTTTTATCTACTTGGTTTGTATGAAAAAAAAATATGGAAAAACTTTTTGGAAATGTAAGAAAAAGCAAAATAAAAAACAACCGCCACAAAAATTTAAGAGTGTTTCAAGCAATAACACAAATTAACATGAAAATTCTGTTCCGTTCTGCTGGCAATACAAATTGCTTATGATTTATTGCGCCCTACTGAGTACAAAGGGCTTTTCACGATAATTATCGATGTATGGTGTGTATCGATGTATAATAATTGCATAACATTTGCATAATATAATTTCTACTGTTACAATTCGAATTCAGCTGTTACAATGCGAATTCATATTATTTCAGTGTTGACATAAGTCAAAGTAAGTATAACTCAAAATAACTCAAAATAAGTAAATGGCGCCAAAATACATATTTGCATTATGTGAATTGCAAAAGTACTCTTCTCAAAGCGAAGATCAGGCAACTCCTTTTGCCTTTGGAGGTTGGGGAAAACTGTCTGGCTACATCTTCAACCGACACAAAAATTTAAGAGTGATTCAAGCAATGAAACAAATTAATCTCAAATTTGAAATAGAGCTGAATCTGCAAAAAAACAAATGCCCTCCCCGTGTGTACACAAAATTCAGGATGCTATTAGTGTTCACTGTTTTCATCATTATTTTAGTATCTCTTATTTTGTATTAACTTGGTTTCTATTAAACATTATCAATAGCAGGTAAATCTATAATACAAGAACGCCGCGAAGCGCCGGCCGTTATTTATATTTGTTTAGAGTAATTATTGATTGTGTCATTCATTGTAGATGTATTTAGGGTTGGATGCTGACTCAGGAGATACGTCGTTTTGATTTCGATTTGCTATCAAAACATTGGCTATTATATGTGGACGCTCTTTTTGTACTGGCTGCTGTGGTGGCTGCTGTTTTTGGGTGTCAACCTAGGACCAATAGGGCCTTCATCAGTGTGTCCATTTTGTCAATCATGTTCGTCATGCTCTCTGTGCTTTGTTTGAGCATATTAAGCATTTCAGCGTTTGCATGCTGCTGTTGTTGTTGCTCCATGGACATCTTTTCTGGATTTGCTTTCTGTTGCTGTTGCTCCTCACGAAGCCTTCTCTGGAACGTATTCAAGTGGTCCGGATATGGTATTTGCAGGAGTCCTATTGGCGTAGTCAGGTTTGGCATCATATCTTTGAATTGGCATCTTTGCAGACTTGTTTTTATTGTTGGTGTTTTTTGTCATTAATGGCGTCATTTTATTTGTTTTTGCAGGCGTTTGTAGCTTTTGTTGTCGTGGCTGCTGCTGTATTGGCTTGATGCTGTTATTATTCTTTTCTTTTAATGGCATTCTCTTTGTCAACTGTTTTGTGCTTTTTGAATTGGCTTTATAACTGGCAATGTGTTGGCCAAGGCAGTTAGCACATTTTGCGGGTGTGTTTCTTGCTTTGGTGCACTCCGTACTTGGATGCGCTCCTGCGCATTTGAGACAAACGTATTGGCGTCGACAGTATTTTTTGGAAGGTCCAAATGCCTGACATCTGTATCATTGGACAGGGTCCATACTGCTTTTGAATCTTTCTATAGAGACACATTGACTACCAAGTTTGTCAAGTTGGAGTATCACGTCATAGATGTTGCTGTCTGTAATTGGCTCAAGCTCTACCTCAAATAGGTTCATTGGCGTACCAGTATATCTATATTTCATCACTCTGACGAATCGTGTGTTGAATCCCAACCTGGTCAGCTCATCACGGATCCAATCACATGACGTCGTATGATGTAAGTGGCGTATTAGAATACGGAAGCCACGATCTTTACGCATTTGATGCGTATGCAGTTCCGTATTATTTTTCATGAGTTCGTCAGAGATTATTTTGTATGTTGTCATATCATTACATTGCAGTCGAACAGTGCCATTCGACATGCATTTAGTGGAGAAGCCATTTTCTTTAATTTTATTCAAATTATCCAGCAGCGGCTGAATCTCATTGACTTTGTTTAAGAAAATCATTGGTATTTTTATATCCGATGTATTCTTGTTGTTGCTGTTGTCAGTCATTGGGGCAGTATTAGTTACATTATTATTTTTATTATAATTTGCAGCCTTTTTCTCAACATAATAAGATAAGTCAGCAGTCGGGTCATCTCCCTCCTCCAAAGACATGCTCTCCCAGGAGACAGCTTTCCAAAGGGAGTCGCCATCGTTGTCAGAATATTGTAAATCTGTCATAATATTGTCATATGGGTCAAATCTGTTGTTAGATTGTAAAGAGGGGGGCAAGTTTTTCTCTATACTATCCATTAATTTTGATAGCATTGCATCTGAGGATATGTGGCCGAAAGAGAATGGCTTTCGTTTCGGCTTGCTATTATTTTTTGTGTTTATTTTTCTTTTATTATTTACATTAATGTGTATAGAGTTAATAGATGAAGTGCTTGATCGCTCACCCACATCCATTTTACTTGCTGTTGTTGTTGGTGCTGCTGCTTGAGCATCTGTAATGGCTGCTGCTGCTGCTGTTGTTGGTGTTGTTGGAGCAGCGGTAATTTGTTCACCAATATCACTTTGAGACGGCGTCGGTAATGGCGTCGATCTCGTTTTACGTATCGGCCTTTTTGTGTTCGCTGTTGTTGTTGCTGTTGTTGGTGTAGCTGTAGTTGCTGCTACTCTTCCTACTGTTATTGCTCCCAACGAGTGACGCTCTCTTGGCGCCAAATTTTTGGAATTTGGCGGCATTTTTGGCGGCACATTTACAGTATTTGGCGGGATTTTTCGCGGTTTTTCGGGCGAGATTATGGGAGTCACAAGTTGTTGTTGTTGCTCCCATAATCTTTTTTCACTGAGTTCATTTTCGTAATTTTGCACATTTAGTTTATTTTTCTTGCCCATTGTTACAGTTTTAGAGTCACTTGTAACGAATTATTGGCTAAGGTCAAAATATTTTTGGTTTATATGTTCGCTTATTCTGCTTGCTCCCTTTTTCGTTTTACTTATTGAACAGTTTTAGAGTCACTGGACATGGGCCCTTTTGGGGTTACCACTCATATACATTTATATGTATGTGTGTGTATATGAGTATGTCGTCAAGATTAATTTAATTCACTTTTTAATTTTTATTAATTTATTTGCGTCAAAAGTTTAAACATTATTACACACATATGGGGACATGCATTAACACATATACACTTAACCCTGAACCATTAAGTGGGACAATGCAAAGTATTTAATTTAATTAAATTAAATGTGTATGTGGATACCACTGTAATTTTTATAAATTTTTCTGTTTAATTGCACCCGTAATTTTAATTTTATTTGCATAAGTTTGTAATATTTCGTTAATTGTGAGAGCGTTCAAGTTTACAAGAGTTTGTGTGTGCGTTTGTTTCACTTGTCTGGTTTTGCTTTTTGGTTTGGCTTTTTGGTTTTTGCTTTTTGGATTGATTTAGGCGGGATTACAGTTTGAAAATCCAATTTTAACAAATTGGACTTTGCACGCAGATTTCAAATTATTAAAATATATTTTTAATAATTAATTGGTATTAATAAATTAAAATTTATTAATTTATTTTTCACTTTTTGCAGTTTTTGTTGTTGGCGGCGTTAGTGTTTAATTGAATTGTTCACAGGAATTGAATTATTTCTCTTTTTGTTAAAATAATAACTCCGTATTTTTTTGCATAATTTTATAAACTTTTATTTGCATATATATTTGTTTAATGTTAGGGCACACAATTCCTTTTTCTCTCTCTCTCTCCTCATCTCTGCGCGTCGCACTTGCGCGTGTGTCGGCTCCCGTTCGCGGGCGCCGCGTGTGTTGCTGGATATCCTCCAGCGTCCCCAAGACACTATCACAAACTTTATATATTTTTATAGTCGGTCGGGATAGTTTTACAGGATTTTCAACTAACTATCCCGCAGCCGACTCTGATTGCACATTCGCGCACGCACACTCGCAGAAAAAGAAATTTTTAATTTAGGCTTGCTCAATGCTCTCATGAACGCTTAATGCAGCGTTCGAATTTGCGTTTTTGAATTTCACTCCTGCCTGCCAAATACACTGCCAACTGTTAAGTTAACAGCGATCTATGCGGTCAAGAGTGTTGTAAAGTTTCGATAGTTAGCAGAAGGCTAGCTATCGATTATTTTCTACAGTGCAAGTGTGTGTGCGTTTTGTCAATATCATTAGTTTGTCCATGTTTGCCTGTTTGTGTCTAATAGTTTACTTTAAAACTAAGTCTGCCAATTCTGTCGGAGCGAAGAGGCAATACACAATTCTGCAATTGTGCATTAACGACTGGAAACTTACAGGTAAGATACAGGTAATTTTACAATAGGGAAAAAAGTATGACATTAAGGACAAAAACATCAACAATTATACATAAAACATATAATTGGCTAATTGTCCATAATGTCATACTGTGGTCACATAATTTGTCTTTTAAAATATTTGCAATAATATGTCAAGTGAATTAAAAGGATCCATTTTCAATTTACTTAATCTATTATTTTTAAAAAAATTGTCAAAAAACTGTCCGTGCGTCATTTGTGAGCAAAATCTACTTATTTATATAATTATTATCTAATAATAATTATCTTTTTTCATTTTCTTTTCAGGTATGCGACTTAGATGGAATCTACATACGGATGTGCAGGTAAGTGATGTAATATATAAACCTACTGTTTGTCAGGAACTAATGTGCTTATATTTTTCTTTTCTTTCCTGGCCTTGCGGTGGAGTCAATGCTACTCTTGCTGCAAGTGCCGTAGTTGCCGCTGCTGCTGGTGTTGATGCTGCTTTAAGCGCGCCTCATCGATGAGTCGCATGTTGATGTGCTCCAATTAGCAGTAGCGCCATACCCAATGCACCGTTGTGCAACCGGATAATGCCACTGCTTCCCTCGCTGCTGTCTCCAATTGTCACAACGCTGCAGCAATTTTGGCGCTGCCGCTGTCGCCGTTGCCGCTGTCGCCGCTGCCGCTGTCGCCGTCGCCGTCGCTGGATGATAACGATGAGCACCATGGAGGATGCCCCAAGTTGATCAGGTGAGTGTTATGTAGCAGTGTTGCCAATACTGCTACTGAAATTCATCTGAATTTATAAGCATGCTCATCCGCCTGCTCGTATTTGTGCTGCTAATCATCTGCGTATTTTTGCTACGCCCCTCAGGTACGTACAAAGTAGGCGGAAGTTGATCATTGAGATCCCACGCCGCTGTCACTGTTGCTGTATGGCCATGCAGATTGAGTATGGCCAAAATCCCAAGGATGGAGGATTTAGGCCATCTAATGGCTGGATACGCATCTTATGGGATCCATCTACTTGGCGATGCCACTGCCAACCTCAGAACTGCCACCATATGGAGATGGCAGTCGTCTGTCAGCAGTGTGACGTCCCACGCCGCAGTCATAAATTTGTTACTGTTTGGTCAAACAGTTTTGGTATGGCCAGAATCCACAGGATGCGGATATCTGGACATCCAATGGCTGGTGCAGCATCTGGAAGGATGCTACTTATTGGCTGCACCGGTTCCACCACCAGAGTCGCCACGGTGTGAAGATGGCAGCCATCTGCCAGTGGAGTGCTGTCCCTCGCCGCTGTCAAAGATGCGGACTTCTGGACATTGGATGTCTGGAACACCTCCAAGGATGCCCCTAAGTGGCCAGAGCAATCCGCCTGCCAGAGTTGCCACCATGGGTGTATGGCAGCCCCCTGTTAACGGAATTTCTCCCACGCCGCAGTGGCATTAATTTACCCAGAGATTGGGTGTGGGCATATTATTAAGGATGCACGCATCTGGTCAACCATTGGTAGCGGACGCTTCTCAAGAGTTGCCACCGCTTGTATGGCCAAGATTTGTTGTCATAGTTGCCGCCGTTTAATGTTTTTATGTACACATCAATATGTCAATTATTTGTCATATTGGTGTGTGACATGTGTGAGGTGTGATGCCCATGGGGGCGCTGCCACGCCCACTCACCACCCTTGAGGGGGCGGAGAGAGGGCGTGAGGCGTCGCCAGGGGTGCCGCCATATTTTATTTTGTTTTTGGATGGAAACTTGCATGCATGAGTTCCAAATCATCTTGCAGAATCTCTTGATGCTGTGTGAATGATGATGCAGACGAAAGTGTTTTGTTAAACCTCTTATCCACCTTTGATCGCTTCTCCTTTTTACGACAGTTAAATTGCAAATGCTTTTTAAATGATCCGGGATACCGATATACTTTAGCACACGTTGGGCACTCCAGTTTCTTGCGCTTTACCGGTTTATTCAAATCATAGTCATTTTTACCCTCGCTGCTTGATGCATGGTCTGGATGGAAACTTGCATGTATGAGTTCCAAATCATCTTGCAGAATCTCTTGATGCTGTGTGAATGATGATGCATACGAAAGTGTTTTGTTAAACCTCTTATCCACCTTTGATCGCTTCTCCTTTTTACGACAGTTAAGTTGCAAATGCTTTTTAAATGATCCGGGATACCGATATACTTTAGCACACGTTGGGCACTCCAGTTTCTTGCGCTTTACCGGTTTATCCAAATCATAGTCATTTTTACCCTCGCTGCTTGATGCATGGTCTGGATGGAAACTTGCATGCATGAGTTCCAAATCATCTTGCAGAATCTCTTGATGCTGTGTGAATGATGATGCATACGAAAGTGTTTTGTTAAACCTCTTATCCACCTTTGATCGCTTCTCCTTTTTACGACAGTTAAGTTGCAAATGCTTTTTAAATGATCCGGGATACCGATATACTTTAGCACACGTTGGGCACTCCAGTTTCTTGCGCTTTACCGGTTTATCCAAATCATAGTCATTTTTACCCTCGCTGCTTGATGCATGGTCTGGATGGAAACTTGCATGCATGAGTTCCAAATCATCTTGCAGAATCTCTTGATGCTGTGTGAATGATGATGCATACGAAAGTGTTTTGTTAAACCTCTTATCCACCTTTGATCGCTTCTCCTTTTTACGACAGTTAAGTTGCAAATGCTTTTTAAATGATCCGGGATACCGATATAATTTAGCACACCTTGGGCACTCCAATTTTCTGCGCTTTGTCGATTTGTCCAAATCATATGGATGGAGCTCCAAATCATCTTTTAAGCTCGTCGAATAACTTTCGATTTCGCCTATCTCAACTGTTTGCTCTACAAAGGCTAAGCAACTGTTTACTGCGTTCCCACCACTAATTGTTATTTCTTCAATAGGTAAATGATTTACATTAGTTTTGCCTGAATTTCCCAATGTCTGTGACTGCTGGAAGATCTCTGAACAATCAACGAAATCAATTAACTCCTGATTTGTTTCTTGGCCGTCGGATTGCATCAACTCGTTGTTGTCTAATTCCAATGATGGTTTCATAATGTGCGTCCAATCCTCCTTTGGCAGTCCACACTGCTGTCGCACTGATTCCACATCCGAGCCAGGCTCGGAGCAGCGCAATGTCTCGAATAATGTTTGAGCTTTGTTGACGTGTTTGCCGAAATTAATTAGCTCGCCTATTAGGGTGTAACACTCATTGCAAAGGACACCGCTTAGACCATCCTTCAATTGCATCTGAAAATCAAAACACCGTTCCAAGTGCTTGCATTCTCGTCCGTGTACACTTGTACGTTGTTAGAGACATCGTCCTTTTTAATCTCACTCTCAATCGTAGAAAATAATTAAATATTTGAAAGCGTTAAGTTTGTTACAACAAAATTTACACACAGCAGAGTGACAGCAGCTAAGTCCACAGTATTGGTATTTTTTGTATGGTACTTAGAACTATCGATTGTTACAAGCCTGATTATATTGCGTTATCGGTAGCCATTAAATTAAGTGAATTTAAACAAAAGAAAACGCTTAATTTCGTTTCTCCGAAGATTTAATACATGTGCACACATTTAATTACAAACATACATATAGTGACATATGTAGATACATACGTACCTAAACCCATACACCACATACACCACATACACCACATACACCACATACACAACACTTATTACTTATGTCAAAGATTTCTTTCGCACCAAAGATTAATGTAAACACTCTCAGAAAATCAAATGGTGACAATAACACCACAAGAACTTAATGTAAACACTTTCGAAAAAATCAATTGGTGACA
Source organism: Drosophila arawakana (assembly GCA_018151165.1). Classification (NCBI taxonomy): domain Eukaryota; kingdom Metazoa; phylum Arthropoda; class Insecta; order Diptera; family Drosophilidae; genus Drosophila; species Drosophila arawakana. The sequence goes on along the minus strand of JAECWX010000070.1, from coordinate 37,161 downwards.
ATAACAATTCTGGCTTCCCACGAATGCATTAAATATCATAAACAATTGCCAGAATCGTTATTCCCATCATTGGGGTTAAAACTGCTGACGTTAAACAAATCCTAGCCGAACACTCTCAATCTCTTCAAGATCGAGATCTTTCTCTGTTTATATAAGAGCTAAAAGCTCAAAGAGTCCAAAGTCCAATAAATGAAAGCTGCAAACCGAGGTTTGCTTAACGTCACCAGAACATAGGATAAGTAGTCTAGTTTTGTACTCCGAAGTTTCGAGTTTGTTAAATAAAGTTTATATTTTTTTTAATAAGCTAATCGTCGAAACATCTTATTGGCGCAGCCGGTAGGATATTGATAATAAATATCCTCGTAATAAAGTAATCGTCCTTTATTTTCAATCCATTGAAAAGGAATCCTTGTACGACCAAGGAATTTCTAGGATTTGAGCTCGCGAATTTTCCGCGGCAAGGAAACGGTTAAAACATTACAATTTTGGAAAAACTATTATCTTAATATCCGCCAAAGAACCTAAGCGTGTGTGACTCATAACCCAATTATCAGTCGTGGCCCATATTTAAATGTGCGACCGCCACCAAAGATAATTGCTATTAAAAGAAAAACCGCGCAAAACACCAAACAGTGTTCAACCAAAAAATAGATCCTCTGGACTATTTGAACAACTGTAATTAAAGAGCTTATATCTGGGCTTTACACATCAATTTATTGATCCCTGTAAACGTAAGTCTCTTATAATTCAACAAAACAATTCAACAAAAGTGACAATTAAAACAAAAAGTGACAGTTAAACAAAAACCTGAAGTGACAATTGCCAACAAATAAAACAAATCTACAACAACACCATGGCAACCAACCCACCAATGGAACTATCAGAAATACATCTGAAACAAGCGCTTGGACAAATTCGACAAGTGCCAGTGTTCGACGGAAAAACCGTGGAACTAACTGCATTCATAAGGAGGATTGATTTCATCATGCAGTTATATCCAACACAGGATGTGAGACAACATAGTGTCCTATTCGGAGCAATCGAGATGCAGACCACCGGATCCGCACAACGAGTGTCGCAGCTGACAGCAGCCACAACCTGGGGAGAGTTGAGGAGCGCCCTCATCGACGAATTCAAAACACAGACCCCTTATGAAGAGCTTCTACGACGTCTCTATAACACCAACTTTAATAATAGTATCCGTAAGTTTGTTGAAGATCTAGAGTATAAATCCTTTGTAATATCTAATAAGTTAATGTTAGAGAATCAGGTCCAGAACACTCTATTGTACACTAATGCAATGAATAATACTATTAAAGACGTTATTACCAAAAAATTACCGGACCGAATTTTTATGACATTAGCACGATATGACATTACAACAGTCTCAAAATTAAAACAAGTAGCTCAACGCGAAGGATTGTACGAAAATGGTTATAACGAACGTAATAACCAAAGCAATGACAATTCTAAGACAAATAAAACACAAAGCACTGAAAACCGTGGAAAGGGAAGTAATCAGAATTATTACCCTACTCCAAATTATTCAAATAACGCTAACTCAAATCATAAACCAAAAGAAAATGCTGAGGCATTACATAAAGAATTCAAACAAAACCTCGATCAAGCTAGATCACAAAACCCAATGAATTACCAAAATCAGAGTCAAAGACCCCCCCAATCATTCTCATAAAAGACAGAGAGAAACTAGTGGCCATTCTAAAATGGACACATCAGAAAATTTTCATCAAGAAGCCTCGGACAACGAAGAACCAATCCCTTCATCAGATTAATTATGAATGGACAAAATTTTAACTGTGTAATTGACACAGGTTCATCCATAAATCTAATTAAAGAAAACTTTTTAAAATTTCCTACAAAAACTTGTCAATTGAACGTACAAACAATAAATGGTATTGTTCAATTAAAGAATTGTGTATCTTTTGCCCCTAGTAAACTATGCCCTACCCATCAAACATTTTACTTACACAACTTTTCTGATAAATACGATATCTTATTAGGTAGAGAATATCTGGAATCTTGTGAAGCAAAAATTGATTATAAACAAAAAACAGTTATTCTAAACGATCATCTATTCTCAATGAGATATGACCGTGAGAATTCTGTCAAGGACAAGACCGCATTTCAATGCCTTGATCCGCCCCAAACAAAAGACATAGCAATAAATTATGCTATCAACAATGAATTAAATGAAACAAATCAATTTCGATTAGAACATCTAAACGATGAAGAAAAATGTAAACTAACCAAAATTCTTTTCGAGTTTAGTGACATTCAGTACAAAGAAAGTGAAAATTTGACTTTCACCAGTACAATTAAGCATGTCATCCAAACTAAACACGAAGACCCAATCCAAAAGCGTCCATACAAGTATGCGCAAACATTCGACGAAGAAGTCGAAAAACAAATCAAAGAAATGATTGAACAAGGTATAATACGTAAATCAAAATCACCTTATTGCTCACCAATTTGGATTGTGCCAAAGAAACGTGACGCATCGGGTAAAGAAAAGTTCCGTATAGTTATTGACTATCGAAACTTAAATGAAATAACAATCGATGATAAATATCCTATCCCAGTCATGGATGATATACTAGACAAACTTGGAAAATGTCAGTATTTCACTACAATTGACTTAGCGAAAGGATTTCATCAGATACAAATGGACCCACAAAGTATACCAAAAACAGCTTTTCAACTAAAAATGGACATTACGAATACACTCGAATGCCTTTTGGATTGAAAAACGCCCCAGCAACATTTCAACGTTGCATGAACAATCTATTAGAAGATCTAATTTACAAAGATTGTTTAGTATACATGGATGATATAATAGTGTATTCCACTTCATTGGAAGAACATTTATTATCATTAAAAAGGGTATTTACAAAACTGCGCGAAGCCAATCTAAAATTGCAATTAGATAAATGCGAATTCATGAAAAAGGAAACTGAATTCCTAGGTCACATAATAACAACAGAAGGAATACAACCAAACCCAACTAAAATCTCTGCCATACAACATTTTCCCATACCAAAAACACCCAAAGAAATAAAATCGTTTTTAGGTCTTTGTGGTTATTACAGAAAATTCATTCCTAATTTTGCACACGTTGTAAAGCCAATGACTTTAAAATTAAAGAAAGGTGCAACTATAAATATAAAAGAACCCAATTACATTTCTGCTTTTGAAAAATTAAAAGTACTTATAACATCCGATCCAATATTAGTTTATCCAAATTTCGAAAAACCATTTTGTCTTACAACTGATGCCAGTAACATAGCTATTGGAGCTGTTTTGTCCCAAAATCAAAAACCAATTTGTTTCGCAAGTAGAACCTTAAACGAACATGAAATTAATTATGCAGCAATTGAAAAGGAACTTTTAGCTATCGTTTGGGCAACCAAATATTTCCGATCTTATCTCTACGGTAGAAAATTCGAGATTCTCAGTGACCATAAACCACTTGTTTGGCTTAATAATATTAAAGAACCAAATATGAAATTACAACGCTGGAAAATAAAATTAAATGAATTTGATTATCACATTAAATATGTACCAGGTAAAGAAAACTATGTTGCAGATGCTTTGTCTAGAATTAAAATTGAAGAAAACCTGTTAGGAGAAACTTCCGATGTAACAGTAGCAACAATCCACAGCGCTCAAGAAGATAACCAATATTATATTTCAATAACAGAAAGACCAATCAATTATTTTAAAAGACAAATAGAATTTGTAAAAAGTAACTCAAACAACGCAAACGTTATTAATTATTTTCATAAAACAAAAATCCTAATAAATTATGTCGAAATGACACACAACCATGCAAAAGAATTAATTAAAGAATACTTATGTTCAAAAAATAGTGTTATATACTTCAGCAACGAAGCCGACTTTCTTACATTCCAGAATGCTTTCGTTGAAATAATTAGTCCCAATAACATTACAAAAGTAATGAGATCAACTAACAAACTAATAGACCTCCAGACATATGCCGAATTCAAAGAATTTATTATTAACACACACGAAAAGTTATTACATCCAGGAATAGAGAAAATGACATTATTATTTAAAGAAAAATATTATTATCCAGATTATCAAAACTTAATTCAAAACATAATTAACGAATGCAAAGTTTGTAATATAGCAAAAACAGAACACAGAAACACTAAGTTAGCTTTTGAATTAACTCCAGAAATCCATAATCCAAGAGAAAAATATGTCATTGATTTTTATATGGTAGACAATAAACAATTTCTATCTTGTATAGACTTATACTCCAAATATGCAACTTTAATAGAAGTAAATGGTCGAGATTGGCTAGAAGCCAAAAGAGCTCTTTTAAAAGTATTTAATGACATGGGCAAACCAATAGAAATAAAAGCAGATAAAGACTCAGCTTTCTTGTGCTCCGCACTACAAATGTGGTTAAAATCAGAAGACGTAAATATATCCATCACAACTAGCAAAAACGGTATATCCGACATAGAAAGATTCCATAAAACAATAAATGAAAAATTAAGAATTGTTAATTCTGATACTAACCAAGAAAACAAATTAACCAAATTTGAAGTAATACTTTACACTTATAACCATAAAACCAAACATAATTCAACTGGTAGAACACCAGCAGACATTTTCATTTACGCAGGAACACCTGAGTATGATACACAGCTAAATAAGAAAAGGCAAATAGAAAGACTTAATGAAAAAAGAACCGAATTTGAAATAGATACTAGATATAGGGAATCACCTTTAGTAAAATCTAAATCCACAAACCCATTTAAACAAACAGGAAACATAACACAAATAGATGAAAAACATTATGAAGAAGTAAACAGAGGTAGAAAAATAACACACTATAAATCAAAATATAAAAGAAAGAAAGTAACTAATGAAAGTAAATATGATAATTCCAGATCAACTAATAACCCGAATCAAGATGATAACCCATCATAATTTAAGAACTATAATTATAACACTCATGCTACTCAACTTTGTATGCCCAATAAAAGGTCAAAATTTGGAAATCAACCCAATTAACTCCAAAAACGGATATCTTATATTTCAAACAGGAACAATCAATTTACCTATAAAATACGAATACCACTATTTAACTATTAATATAACAAAAACTGAAGAAACTTATAATAATTTAATGGAACAAACAAAAGAATTTGAACCATTAGTAAAAATACAGTACTTAACAGAAAAACTGGACAGAGAAATGAACGGTTTAAGACTAGTAAAACGAAATAAAAGAGGACTTGTAAATTTCATGGGCACATTTTATAAATACCTTTTCGGAACTTTAGATCAAGAAGACAAAGAAGAATTACAATCAAAAATAGATAATCTTTCAGAAAATAGTGTTCAAGTCAATGAACTAAATGAAGTAATAAAAGCTGTTAACAAAGGAATAGAAGTAATGAACAAACTAAGTATGACACATGAGGCAGAGCAACGACTCGAATTACTAATTTTTAACTTACAAGAATTCACAGAATATGTCGAAGACATTGAGTTAGGTATGCAATTAACCAGGCTTGGTATATTCAACCCTAAATTACTAAAATATGAATCACTAAAACATTTAAACGTTGAAAAAATAATAAATATTAAAACATCAACTTGGCTAAAAACAACTACTAACGAAATTTTAATTATTTCCCATATTCCACGCGAAATTATAAATACTGCACTATACGACATTATTCCATACCCTGACGAAAACAAAGACATTTTGACCGAAACTATACATGACACTTACTACTTACAAAACAACAAAGCATTCACAGCAACCAATAAAAATATAGTTATGAACAAATGTATTACTGGAATATTAAAGCAAGATAAAACAGAATGTAGATATTCAAAATCCCATAAAAATTATGAAATCAAGTATGTAGAACCAAACATTATGTTAACATGGAACTTACCAAAAATTGTATTAAACCAAAATTGTATCAACCGAGAAATTATTATTGAAGGAAACAATATGATAAAAGCTATAAACTGTTCAATCCAATTAGATGAAATTCAAATAACTAATACTATGTTAGATTACACACAAACAGTCTACATAAATAATAATATAACCAAACTAGAACCATTGTCATATGTCCAAACCAAAGAAATTATCCAACAACAAACAAAATTGTACAACACGTTCCAAATTATAACTATAACAACTTTAACAATTATTTTAATCATACTTATATTATACATTATCTTTAAATATAAAAATATCCCAAGAAAAATTATTGTTAATTATAAGAATAAAAAAGAATTAACCCCAAACATACAATCAAATATTCAAAATGATACAGAAATATATCCAAATGTAATTGAAAACGATATCGAAGAAATTGTAATAGATCCAACACTATATCCAAAATTAACCGCCTGAGGACAGGCTCATTTCTTAAGGATGGGGAAGTGACATATGTAGATACATACGTACCTAAACCCATACACCACATACACCACATACACCACATACACCACATACACAACACTTATTACTTATGTCAAAGATTTCTTTCGCACCAAAGATTAATGTAAACACTCTCAGAAAATCAAATGGTGACAATAACACCACAAGAACTTAATGTAAACACTTTCGAAAAAATCAATTGGTGACAATAACAATTCTGGCTTCCCACGAATGCATTAAATATCATAAACAATTGCCAGAATCGTTATTCCCATCATTGGGGTTAAAACTGCTGACGTTAAACAAATCCTAGCCGAACACTCTCAATCTCTTCAAGATCGAGATCTTTCTCTGTTTATATAAGAGCTAAAAGCTCAAAGAGTCCAAAGTCCAATAAATGAAAGCTGCAAACCGAGGTTTGCTTAACGTCACCAGAACATAGGATAAGTAGTCTAGTTTTGTACTCCGAAGTTTCGAGTTTGTTAAATAAAGTTTATATTTTTTTTAATAAGCTAATCGTAAAATTTATTATATATATCGAAACATCTTATTATATATAAATATTCATACTAACATATAATGTGTGTTCGATGATGCTTAGATTTTATTTTTGTTTCAACGTGTTGTAATGCAAGTATTATCCATTGCAATACCTGGATACCGATTTTAATAATATAATCGGGAATCAAATTCTGAAAGTATTACACAGTCGGGTGTGCGCGACTGTACTTTTCATTCTTGTTAAATAAGTCTAGGGAAAAACAATCCTTTTACAGTGTAGAAGACTGTTAACAGCTTGGGATACGTTCTTCTGGTTACCATATCTGAATTGTTTAATTTATTAATTTAATACATTATTTGATTTGTTTCGTACTATTTTTTATTTAATCTCTTAAATCTACTGTGTTAATTTTGCTGTGTGTAAATTCCGACACCGTGCGTTTAACACATGCCGTTTATGTGCGTCGTGCCTCTTAAACTTGATATGGCAAAGTTCACATTCGTACTTGCGCATCTTGCTGTGCACCAATTGGTGCTTCTTCCAAGAGGTGTCCCTTCAGTCTAGATTCATTTTTGAATGTTGCCGGGCAGAATGAACATTCAAACGGACGCACGTCTGTGTGAACCAGTTTGTGCGTGTTAAGAACCGATGATGTGTTGAATCGATTGCCACATATGTCACAGCCATAGGGTCTGTCATTGCTGTGCTTATCCTTTCGATGAGCTTTTAGAACTGATGCCGTCGGAAATTTTTGGTCACACATTTTGCCACGTGTTGCGACAGTCAATCTCTAAATGCTTTTTAAGTGATCTGGGATTATGATAGACTTTAGCACAATGACGGCACTTCAGTGTTCTGCGCTTTCCCAATTTTTCCAAATCAAGGTCATTTTCACCCTCGCTGCCTGATGAATGGGCTTCTGACTCTTCTGAGGAAGCAGAGGCATCTTCTTCGTTTTTATCACCATCGGTAATCTTAACTGTCTGTTTTCTAAGACTGGTTTGGGTATGATTCAGTGTGTTCTTACCAGAAATTGATATTTCTTTAAGAGGCAATTGATTTACATCACTTTCCTCGGAATTTCCCAGCTGGACGATCTCCAAACAGTCACAGATATCAACCAACTCCGGTTTTATCTCGGGACCGTCAGATTGCATCGATACGTTCTTGTCAAATTCCGTAACAGGTTTGATTATGTGCGTCCAATCCTCCTCTTGCAGTCCATACTGCCGTCGCAGTGATTCCACATCCAACTTCTTGCCAGGCTCGGAGGAGCGCAATGTCTCGAACAATGCTTGAACTTTATTGACGTGTTTGTCGAAATCAATCAATTCGCTTACGAGGGTGTAACACTCATTACAAAGGACACTGCTTAGATCATCCTCCAATCGCATCTGAAATCCAGTTATTTAATTATTAGTTATATTTTTAGAAACACCAGCTACTTACATGTACATTAAAATATTTTTCAATGGCCTTTATCAAAACACCGTTCCAAGTGCTTGCATTCTCGCCCGTGTACACTTTTACGTTGCCACAGACATCGTCTTTGGCGCAAAGGCGACACCAGTTGAGCCAATTGCTCTCAATTATTTCAATATCAGTTTTTTCAGTCATCGTAAAATCGCAGAATATAAACAAATTTGATTTGAACTTTAAACACTCAAAAGCAAGTTTGATGGTTTTGATGCGCTTTTGTTACAAGAAAATCGACGCTCTATAAATAAATGGTCATCGAATAGCAATCCTAGCATATTGGTATTGGTAGTATAAGAATGTTACAGTTTGTGACATCGTACAATATAGTATCTGCTTGCATTGACTCAAAATTATTTTCCAATAGCGACAGCCAAGACCTTCGTCCATGTCCAGTTACCATATTGGAATTAAACATTTACATTGTCTGTTTTGTTTCATGTTATATATTATTTAATATCTTAAGTATTTTATTTTTGCTGTATGTAATTTCAGGAACAAACATTAACTTCCTCCAAATCGGGATTTGGCATTTTGGACCTAAGAAGGAAATTTATTTTATTATATTATTTGCAGGTAAGATTATTATTTAGTTAACTTACATTAGCTCATTTAGGGTGGGTAACTTCAAGGTGCACATACTGCTTTCCGGTTCTTCTTTCTTGAACTCATTTGGATGCTTCTTCCGTTTGTGGTAGCCTAATTGCGTCTTGCATGCATATGTTTTGTCGCAATAATTGCACACGTACGGACGCAACCCCTTGTGGCTCAGAATATGCCGTTTGAGCGTCTGGGAGCGTTTGAACTTGGCATCACAAAGATTACATTTGAACTTGTGATCCTCGCTGTGTACCACATTGTGATCGTTAAGAGCTTTTATGGTCTTGAGCTGTTTGCCACAGTGGTCACAGACGTAGGTGAAATTGCTGTGCACACTCTCTTGATGCTTTTTTAATGATGATGCCGACGAAAGTATTTTGTTACTCCAATGGGCACTCCAATTTTCTGCGCTTTGTCGATTTGTCCAAATCTTATGGTTGGAGCTCCAAATCATCTTTTAAGCTCGTCGAATAACTTTCGATTTCGCCTATCTCAACTGTTTGCTCTACAAAGGCTTTGCAACTGTTTACTGCGTTCCCAATAGGAATTGTTATTTCTTCAATAGGTAAATGATTTACATTAGTTTTGCCTGAATTTCCCAATGTCTGTGACTGCTGGAAGATCTCTGAACAATCAACGAAATCAATTAACTCCTGATTTGTTTCTTGGCCGTCGGATTGCATCAACTCGTTGTTGTCAAATTCCAATGATAGTTTCATAATGTGCGTCCAATCCTCCTTTCGCAGTCCACACTGTTGTCGCACTGATTCCACATCCGAGCCAGGCTCGGAGCCGCGCAATGTCTCGAATAATGTTTGAGCTTTGTTGACGTGTTTGCCGAAATTAATTAGCTCGCCTATTAGGGTGTAACACTCATTGCAAAGGACACCACTTAGACCAGCCTTCAATTGCATCTGAAGTAATTAATTATTATTTGACATCTTTTTGGAAAAAATTGCCACTTACATGTACATTGAAATATTTTCCAATGGCCATAATCAAAACACCGTTCGAAGTGCTTGCATTCTCGTCCGTGTACACTTGTACGTTGTTAGAGACAGCAGAGTGACAGCAGCTAAGTCCACAGTTTTGGTATTTTTTGTATGGTTATTAGAACTATCGATTGTTACAAGCCTGATTACATTGCGTTATCGGTAGCCATTAAATTAAGTGAATTTAAACAAAAGAAAACGGTTAATTTCGTTTCTCCGAAGATTTAATACATGTGCACACATTTAATGACAAACGTACATATATAAATATTCATACTAACATATAATGTCTGTTCGATGATGCTTAGATTTTATTTTTGTTTCAACGTGTTGTAATGCAAGTATTATCCATTGCAATACCTGGATACCGATTTTAATAATATAATCCGGAATCAAATTCAGAAAGTATTTTACAGTCGGGTGTGCGCGACTGTACTTTTCATTCCTGTTAAATAAGTCTAGGGAAAAACAATCCTTTCACAGTGTAGAAGACTATTAACAGCTTGGGATACGTTCTTCTGGTTACCATATCTGAATTGTTTAATTTATTAATTTAATACATTATTTGATTTGTTTCGTATTATTTTTTATTTAATCTCTTAAATCTACTGTGTTAATTTTGCTGTATGTAAATTCTATTTAAAAGCGACACCGTGCGTTTAACACATGCAGTTTATGTGCGTCGTGCCTCTTAAACTTGATATGGCAAAGTTCACATTCGTACTTGCGCATCTTGCTGTGCACCAATTGGTGCTTCTTCCAAGAGGTGTCCCTTCAGTCTAGATTCATTTTTGAATGTTGCCGGGCAGAATGAACATTCAAACGGACTCACGTCTGTGTGAACCAGTTTGTGCGTGTTAAGAACCGATGATGTGTTGAATCGATTGCCACATATGTCACAGCCATAGGGTCTGTCATTGCTGTGCTTATCCTTTCGATGAGCTTTTAGAACTGATGCCGTCGGAAATTTTTGGTCACACATTTTGCCACGTGTTGCGACAGTCAATCTCTAAATGCTTTTTAAGTGATCTGGGATTATGATAGACTTTAGCACAATGACGGCACTTCAGTGTCCTGCGCTTTCCCAATTTTTCCAAATCAAGGTCATTTTCACCCTCGCTGCCTGATGAATGGGCTTCTGACTCTTCTGAGGAAGCAGAGGCATCTTCTTCGTTTTTATCACCATCGGTAATCTTAACTGTCTGTTTTCTAAGACTGGTTTGGGTATCATTCAGTGTGTTCTTACCAGAAATTGATATTGCAGATTGCATCGATACGTTGTTGTCAAATTCCGTAACAGGTTTGATTATTTGCGTCCAATCCTCCTCTTGCAGTCCATACTGCCGTCGCAGTGATTCCACATCCAACTTCTTGCCAGGCTCGGAGGAGCGCAATGTCTCGAATAATGCTTGAACTTTATTGACGTGTTTGTCGAAATCAATCAATTCGCTTACGAGGGTGTAACACTCATTACAAAGGACACTGCTTAGATCATCCTCCAATCGCATCTGAAATCCAGTTATTTAATTATTAGTTATATTTTTGGAAACACCAGCTACTTACATGTACATTAAAATATTTTTCAATGGCCTTTATCAAAACACCGTTCCCGTGTACACTTTTACGTTGCCACAGACATCGTCTTTGGCGCAAAGGCGACACCAGTTGAGCCAATTGCTCTCAATTATTTCAATATCAGTTTTTTCAGTCATCGTAAAATCGCAGAATATAAACAAATTTGATTTGAACTTTAAACACTCAAAAGCAAGTGTTGGATCATGATAATAGTTAGAACAAGGAGAAACAAGAAAGAAAAGTACAGTCGATCGCGCCCGACCGTTTAATACTCTCTGCTTTTCCCGATTAAATTATTAAAATCGGTATCCAGATATTACAATGTGAATTACTTGCATTAAAACACGTTGAAACAAAAACCATCTAAGCATAATTAAACGTACATATGTTTGTTTGTATGCGAATACACATACGTTTGACAATATATGATGCATGCATATATGTATGTGTGCATTCGGCGCGGTCAGCGTCCGAAGGCACAGGCAGGCACACAGGCAGCGAAAACGTTCGAACATTTGCTTGTGTGTTTCTGTCTCGCTTGCACCAATGGGTTGAAATTGCGTTCAATTAAGAATATTGTAACGCTTCTAGTTTTCTTGTTTATAACCCGATTTTAATGCGCCTTTCAGGATAGTTTAATATAGTTAGTCTCCACACGAATTATAAATAACCATACGAACAAAATCGCTAAAAACGGCATTGCAGTTTGAAAACTATTTTATCAAATGTGGGAAAAGGGGGCGTGGCAGTCCAAATTTATAGATGGCAATGCAACTATGCTGTCGCTAGGAACTCCCGTACCAGAATTGGTGATCCTAGGTGCCATAGTTACTGAGATATTTGCCGAAAACAACAATTTTTCACGAGGTGTGTCCAGTTTTTTGCTTTTTGTGGGCGAATGGGGCGTGGCATCGAAAAAAAAAAGATTCTTGTATTGACTGACTAAATATCTGATCGTTTGACACCAAGCTCGAACTTGTAGCTCTTACCATCTCTGAAATCTGTTTGTTCATACGGACAGACAGACAGACAGACGGACAGACGGACATGCTATATCGACTGGGCTTGTGATGCTGATCAAGAATATATATACTTTATGGGGTCTGCCACGCCTCCTTCTGCCTGTTACATACTTTGCACAAACCCAATATACTCTTGCAGAGAGTATAAAAATGAATTGTTAGGATAAGCTTTAATTACTGAGATTATTGAATTGTCCAGTAATATACGCATAAAAACTCTTATACTTAAGCTAGCATGTAAGTTTGATTTGTATTCGGCAATGCAGCTGTCGCGAGCGGTAGGCAGTTGTTATCTTCGTCTCGCAATAGCCACACACACGCTGCCAATCCTTTCCTCGATTGCTAAGTCTAACAATAAATTGTAAAGTTTAAGAACTGGCAATTTGTTCTTTTTAAATTAGCTTTCGATTTTTCATGGCGCCCGAGCAGGGACTTTCAATCGCGTTCGTTGGTCTATTAGAGATTTCAAGGCTTTGGTTTGCTGTGTGTGTCGGTTTGATTGTTGTTGTTGGATTGGAGCTGTTGACCGTATTGGAATTCTGGATTTGAACAGCCAGGAGTTGAAGGCACCCATCTTGGAGATAATACCCAGAATTGAGCCCAAGAGCGACTCTTCTGCTGATCAGGTAACAGTGCCCAAACGAGTCAGTGCAGGAGAATATAGAAAGTGCAAGCATAGAAGCGGCACAATACACATTTGAAAGTACATAGAAAAGTACTGCTCCATTTATTGCACATTAGAGACATTGCGTTTCGGCACTGATATATACTTGTGATTTATTGGAAAGCAATTTGAAGCAAAACACACAAATCGAATTAAATAAATATACATAAATAAAACAGAACACTTAACTAGCGCAAATATATTTGTTACATTAATTTCGCATATCAACGTTAGCCGTTCCTCTTTAATTTCGCTATTCGCCAATATCTACATATATCGGTGGTGGGTTTTTTGACCTTTGTTCTTTGCACATAAGTAGTAAAGCGCAGTTCGCGTTTACATACATACATACATACAGCTGTTGGATTTGGCTTGCGGTAGTTAGCTTGTACTTTGCTAGTGCTTTACTTTGCTTCTGCTTTGCTTTGTGTGTGTCGGGCTAGTAAACATACAAACGTACGCTGATTAACTGCAAGCCCTTTAGTTGTTGTTGGTAGATCGCATCATTGCCTACGCAAGCGCTGTTGTTGGTGGTAGATCGCATCGTTTGTCTACCTGCTCATGCGCTGTTGTTGTTTTTACGCAGTGTGCAGTCGAATAGTCGGAATATCGCTGATCAGCTGGTTATTGTTTGCGCTGGTTCGTTTGCGAAGATTGTTGTTTTGTTTTTGTTGTCAGCGCTTATCTGCATACGCTTGCGTTTGATTAGTTGTTGTTAACTCTGCTATTCGAGAAGTGTAGTTAGCCGGCGGATTGTCATTACTCTTCGATTCGTTTTTACATTTTAAATTATATTGAACAGCTACTGTCTTTGTGACAGTACACTTACGTGCATTTGTATAGAGTCGCATTTGAGTTTAATATGGCGCACAAGGTAGATCAGAATGAGACTGTTGTGGATGTCGACGAGAGCTGCCTTAGTGTGCGTTTAACCCAATTGTTCGCACAATTAGAGAGAGTTGAAGCTGACATTGAGCGTCAAAGAATGTCACTAGCCAATAAAATGGTGAATCCTAGTAAATTCGAGATACAGTGTTGACTCGATTTACTTAATACATACATTGCTAAGGCTATGGAGTTACAGTCGCAAATCGATGTGATAGACCCAGACAATGATAGCCGCTCAATGCTTGAGGAAACTTGCATTCTTGCACGGTCATCATATATGGCGGCTCTTAGCAAATTTGAAGTTGTTGACCGTGCCCCAGTGTCTCATCATTCGCACTTGCCCAAACTTAAGTTGCCTAGGTTCAGCGGTAAACATTCGGAGTATAAACAGTTTATTGGTCTGTTTGAAAGTTTGGTAGACTCTGATCGTTCGTTATCAAATATTGAAAAATTCAATCACTTGATATCATGTCTATCAGACGAGGCTTTGGGAACAATAAAGGCTTATCAGGTATCTGATGCGAATTACCCGAAGGCATTAGAAAGTCTGAGTCGAATTTACGATAACAAATGCCTCATCTTTTGTGACACTCTCGCCCAGTGGTTTGACATTGAGCCGATGTCCAAGCCATCGGCAGTTGGAATTCGAACAATAGTTGACTCGGTATCGGAAATTTTTGGTTCGCTAATGTCCGTTGGAGATGAGCAAGATTTCGCAAATGCAATCTTGATTCATATAGTTATGTCGAAGGTAGATCCTCATACGAAGTCGAAGTATGAGGAACAGCTGGATTACAACACATTGCCGAAATGGGCCGACTGTGCTGCGGCTTTGAACAGGCGATATCAGCATTTGTCTGCTGAAGAAAGTTCAAAGTCTAGGATGAAGCAAACATTTGAAATGAAACACGCTAAAAAATCGTCATTTGCGTGTACAAATGTTGAAAAGGAAGTGGAACCCACATGCCAGTTTTGCAGTGCAAACCATATGATTGAAAATTGTCAAGGGTTTGCAGCACTGCCGGTTGACGATAGATTTAATTTCGTAAAATCTAGTCAACTCTGCATAAACTGTTTGCATTCAGAGCACAGAGTGTCCAACTGCACTGCGTCGAACTGCACTGAACTTCATGACAGAAGACCTCGCTGAAACCTTACGCCTTCAACGCAAAAACAAATGTTTAACCGTCAAGTCGGTTGGACAGTCGAGATTGACTGCAAAAGGCAAAGTCTCGACAATAGTTTCGTCTCGTGTATCAAGACATGAGTTCAGCGCCGAGTTTTGGGTGCTGAAATCGATTTGTAGCAGGCAGCCAGATTGTGATCTTCCCATCAATAGGTGGAAGATCCCAGCAAATGTCGAACTGGCTGACCCTGAGTTCCACAAACCCCAGAAAATAGATATACTTCTGGGAGCCGACTCCTTTTTTGAAATGCTTCGTAACGGACAAATTCGATTGGCGAAGGGTGGTCCGCTACTACAAAGGACGTTGTTTGGTTGGGTGACATCAGGGCGGTGCAAGAAAATGCTTACCAAAAGCCCAATATGTTGCTCAGTGATGCAACATAGAAAAGATGTTCGTTTTGAAGACAGTGTAGATCGACACTGTTAGGTCGAAGCTGTCCCGGAGAAAAGTGTTTCGGCAAATTATTCTGCGGAGCACATCGTTTGCAAACAAAGCTCTCGGGACAGCGCTCAAAATTTGACGACTGGACACTTTGGTGTCAATTTGTCAGTCACGACTGATCCCAAAGTGCTGTTCCCATGATCTGGGAACTCGAGGATGTATATGTGAGTCTCATGAACGTAAATCATGACCTTGGTCGCATGTTCATAGATACAGAAGTTCCACCAGGACCATGTAACACTTTTTCACACCAGTGCGTCCTGAGACCTGAAAGCAATTCCACCAAACTTCGAGTAGTAGTGGACGTGTCGTGTAAGAAAACGTCGTCATACTCTCTCAAAGAATTACTGGTGGGACCTGCGATTCAGAGGGATCAAATTGATTCATTTTGTAGGTTCCGTCTGAACCGAACTGCCCTCACGGCAGATATCAAAACGGGCAATTTTTCATTGGCAAAATGGTCTTTAAACCATTATAACGTATTAGAAGAAGGCGGAAATGAGAAACTTTGGATTTCCAATGATGCCGATTCCACAAAAACGCTTGGCTTAAGGTGGACACCAAGTTTGGATACTTTTCGGTATCAATTGGTTGATAGCTTCGCCAAACTAAGTCCCACCAAGCGAAAAACATTGTTAGAATCTTTCGCGTATATTTTAGCCCAAATATTCGCGTTGGACCGATTTCGAATCGAGAGTGCGAGTTTCTCGAATGATTCAGAAACCGCACTACATTGTACATATACTTCCCCTTCATTACTTGCAACATTTGTAGCCGATAGAATTGCAGGCCTCCAAGAGATGGCCAATAATGTATCTTTGGGACATGGACTGACATCATCAAATCCAGCCGATTTGTCGTCAAGAGGGTTTGGCGTTCAGAAACTCGATCAGTTCGTTCGGCTTCGTTGCATGGTAAAAAGACATTGGCCTCAAGGGTTTAAAGAATACTCAGTACTCGTTTGCCTATCTAGCTTAGTAAGATTGCAATCGCTGACTAAATACAGTCAAAAGTCGGACGATTTTGAAAGACGAAGCTCTTTGATGCATCTAGGTATAGAGTTGTGCGGTGCCACAGATGTGCTGGTAAAGATAAGAGGACGAACCCCGCCAAAAGTGTATACAGCGGTGTTCGTGTTTTTTGCATCAAATGATGTTCATATTGAGTTTACAGCAAGATCCATTAAACCTCTCAATTTAACAGCGTACAGCTTATTCGCTCGACGTGGCACGCCAGTCCGCCGATACTTTGAGAAGGAGCCACATTTTCGTGAGGAACCTGGTGAAGTAGTTCCAGGACTCATTTCGAAGGAAGCAAAGAAGCCTTCAGTTCTCCGCGGATGGAAGATGGAGTGGAGGCTTATCTCAAAGCGGCCCTCTCGTCGGAGGACTGGACATGCGGCGGATCAGCCGGCGGCCGGCGCTAATGCTGCCAGGGCTACCAAGGGATTGAAGGCGATCCCTTCAAGGTGGCCGGAATGTTGGATCATGATAATAGTTAGAACAAGGAGAAAAAATGAATTGTTAGGATAAGCTTTAATTACTGAGATTATTGAATTGTCCAGTAATATACGCATAAAAACTCTTATACTTAAGCTAGCATGTAAGTTTGATTTGTATTCGGCAATGCAGCTGTCGCGAGCGGCAAGTCAGTTGTTATCTTCGTCTCGCAATAGCCACACACACGCTGCCAAGCCTTTCCGCGATTGCTAAGTCTAACAATAAATTGTAAAGTTTAAGAACTGGCAATTTGTTCTTTTTAAAGTAGCTTTCGATTTTTCATGGCGCCCGAGCAGGGACTTTCAATTGCGTTCGTTGGTCTATTAGACATTTCAAGGCTGTGGTTTGCTGTGTGTGTCGGTTTGATTGTTGTTGTTGGATTTTCCCTGGAGCTGTTGACCTTATTGGAATTCTGGATTTGAACAGCCAGGAGTTGAAGGCACCCATCTTGGAGATAATACCCAATAATACTGGCAATTTGTTCTTTTTAAAGTAGCTTTCGATTTTTCAGCAAGTTTGATGGTTGGTATGGATGGTATTGGTAGTATAAGAATGTTACAGTTTGTGAAATCGTACAATATAGTATCTGCTTGCATTGACTCAAAATTATTTCCCAATAGCGACAGCCAAGACCTTCTTCCATGTCCAGTTACCATATTGCAATTAAACATTTAAATTGTCTGTTTTGTTTCATGTTATATATTATTTAATATCTTAAGTATTTTATTTTTGTTGTATGTAATTTCAGGAACAAACATTAACTTCCTCCAAATCGGGATTTGGCATTTTGGACCTAAGAAGGAAATTTATTTTATTATATTATTTGCAGGTAAGATTATTATTTAGTTAACTTACATTAGCTCATTTAGGGTGGGTGTTGGTTTGATGAGTAAGAAGAACTGCAACGTTTGGCTGCTTACAAGAGACTAAATTTATTTCATCATTTCATTTGTTGGACAGTATGTTAAACTAATTAAATTCTGCTCAAGACAATTTCTTACATGGTGATATTTTACATCAATGTGTTTGCTTCTGGCGTGATAAACTGGATTTTTTACAAGATTTAAAGCGCCTACATTATCGCCATGCATGGTTACACAATCAAGCTTAAAATACAAATTCATTTCTTTAATTAATTTTCTCAAATAAATCGCTTCTTTTGCAGCATCTGAGAGTGCCATATACTCTGCCTCCGTGCTGCTTAGTGCAACCGATTTTTGTTTTCTTGACGTCCATGAAAAAGCAGCTCCTGCCCACATGAATGTGTATCCAGTGAACGACTTCCTATCGGTAGAGTCACCTGCCCAATCCGCGTCTGCGTAGCCAGTTATATCCACTCCGGATTTCTTGTACGTCAGCGCCAAATCTGCCGTTGTGTTCAGATATCGTAGAACTTGCTTTGCCGCAGCAAGATGTTCGCCGTGAGGATTCGAATTCCTTTGCGAAAGCTTGCACACTGAGTGCAAAACATCTGGTCGTGAACATAGCGCAATGTACATCAATGATCCAATGACGGATTGATACTCGGTCACATCAACGCGCTTACACGACTCATTCTCACAATTGACTTGAAAATTAGCTTCTAACGGCATTGAAGCTGTGCGACAATTGACCATGCCCATCTCATGAAGCAATCCCATTATATGCTTCTTCTGGCCCACACGTATCGCACCAGTTTTTCCTTCTCTCTGGATTTCCAAACCCAAAAAGTTTGTTATTGGACCTTTGTCGACAACCTGAAATTCAGAAGAAATCGCTTGTTTAGTAGCCAGCATCTCACCCTCATTTGAACACGCCAACATCAAGTCATCAACATATACAGCGATTATGTTGATCGTCTTTTTCTCTGTACATTTTGTGTACAAGCATGGTTCGCTCTCGCATGGTTGATAGCCCATCTTTTTTAGAACGCTATCTAACTTCGTGTTCCAAACTCGACCCGCTTGCTTAAGGCCGTATAGAGACTTCTTCAGCTTCAGAACATGTCCAGACTCGTCGTCGTAGAATTCTGGTTGGCTCATATATATATCTTCTTGAAGACTCCCGTTTAGGTATGCCGTCGACACGTTGCCATTGCCAAAATCATTCGAATTGTCGCAAAACGTACCACTGGAGAATACGTCTCTTCGTAGTCTATGCCATATCTTTGACTGCAACCCTTTGCGACCAAACGCGCCTTGTAGCGCTCGACTTCTCCAGATGCATTCGTTTTTATACTCTCTGCAAGAGTATATTGGGTTTGTGCAAAAGTATGTAACAGGCAGAAGGAGGCGTGGCAGACCCCATAAAGTATATATATTCTTGATCAGCATCACAAGCCGAGTCGATATAGCCATGTCCGTCTGTCCGTCTGTCCGTCTGTCCGTCTGTCTGTCTGTCTGTCTGTCTGTCTGTCCGTATGAACAAACAGATTTCAGAGATGGTAAGAGCTACAATTTCGAGCTTGGTGTCAAACGATCAGATATTTAGTCAGTCAATACAAGAATCTTTTTTTTTTTCGATGCCACGCCCCATTCGCCCACAATAAGCAAAAAACTGGACACACCTCGGTAAAAATAGGTGTTTTCGGCAAATATCTCAGTAACTATGGCACCTAGGATCACCAATTCTGGTACGGATGTTCCTAGCGAGAGCATAGTTACATTGCCATTTAAAAATTTTGACTGCCACGCCCACTTTTCCCACAATTTATAAAATAGTTTTCAAGCTTCAATGCCGTTTTTTCCGCATCGTACAGTATTGTAGTTTATAACTGGTGTGGAGACTAACTATATTAAACAATCCTGAAAGGCGCATTAAAATCGGACTATAAACATGAAAACTAGAAGCATTACAATATTGATAATTGAAAGCAATATCAACCCATAGGTGCAAGCGAGATAGAAACACACAAGCACATGTTCGAACGTTTTCGCTGCTTGTGTGTTGGCAGCGCTGCCAGCGGTCGCTGGCTGCGCCGAATGCACACATACATACATATTTGCATCATATTGTCAAACGTATGTGTAATCGAATACAAACAAACAGATGTGTGTTTGATTATGCTTAGATGGTTTTTGTTTCAACGTGTTTTAATGCAAGTAAAACACATAGTAATATGTGGATACCGATTTTAATAATTTAATCGGGACAAATGCAGAGAGTATTATACGGTCGGGCGCGCTCGACTGTACTTTTCTTTCTTGTTAATGTATACACCCATTTGCAACCTATGGGCTTCTTTCCAGGTGGTAGTTCCACTAAATCCCATGTGTCGTTTCCAATTAGAGCATCATACTCTTCCTGCATTGCCAACTTCCATTCATCGGCTTGAGGACTCTGTTGTGCTTGCTGCACGGTTAATGGAACTACGATGTCATTGGCTAACATCATATTCAGTACATTGTATTGTAGACTTGGCCTTCCACGCAAGCCAGTTCTAATAATTTTTGGTCTGCCAGGACCCCTTTTCGGTGTTGCACTTTCCTGCACAGTATTTACGGCCACTTCTTGAATGTCGTCTTGGCCGTCCGGAATGTCTTGCTGATTATCGACAATACCATTACTCTCTGCCATGTTACTTTGTTCATCAGTTTCGTCGTCCACCATAATTGTAGCAGCTGTCGGTTCACCTTTCTTGAATGTACTATTCTCAATGAAGACAACATCTCTACTGATCTTAACGTTGCCGGTTGTCTTGTCGATCAACCGATACGCTTTTGACGACTCCGAGTATCCGACCATCGTATATTCTTTTCCTTTCTCCTGGAACTTCTTCTTTGGACCCTTTTCAAGTGCAATGGCAATGCTTCCAAACACCCTCAAGTGCTTTACTACTGGCTTATGTCCCGTAAACATCTCAAATGGCGTTGTGCCATCTAATGCTTTCGTCGGCGATCTGTTTCTTAGGTATGCAGCACATGCGACTGCCTCCGCCCAATAACTCTCGTTCAAGCCAGCACTATTAACCATAACTCGTGCCATTTCCACCAAAGTCCGATTGCAGCGCTCCGCAACTCCGTTCTGTTGTGGAGTGTATGGTACAGTAAGCTGCCGTTTGATTCCTATAGACTTCACATATGCGTCGAATTCCATGTTGACATATTCAGTTCCATTGTCACTTCTTATTACTTTCACCTTCAGGCCTTTTTGACGCTCTATCATGGTGATGTGCTCCTTAAATATTTTCGTCACCTCGGATTTGTGTTTCATGAAGTAAACGTGAATATATCGGCTTTTATCGTCGATCATCGTCACAAAATATCTGGCACCTCCATTAGATACTTGACTGATGGGTCCGCAAACGTCCGTATGTATAAGCTCAAGCAGCTCATCAGCTCTTGTTTGCGACTTCTCAAATGGGCTCACGTGACATTTGTTTTTCATGCAACTTATGCAGTCCAAATTTATTCTTGTTGAATTTAATGTCAATCCACGCACCATATCCTTGCTCTTTAGTTCTTGCAAGCTCTGCACATTTAGATGCCCATATCTCTCATGCCATTTCATAATATCATCCGAAGCTGTCGACACACACAATATCTCTGGAATCTTTGTTTCACACAGAAACAATCCGCCGACCTTTTTGGCCTTCATTATCGTACCATCTTTATCGTAAATCTTAGCAAATTCTTGATAGAATTCAACATGACATCCATTTGCAACTGCCTTCCCTACCGACAAAAAGTTGCACTGCAAATCTGGAACAAATAGCACGTCTTTCAGTGTAATTTTAACGCCACACAGGCTGTTGACAACCACTGTTCCTCGTCCACACGCCGTGGTGAAATTGTTTCCAGCTAATTCGATATTTTCGTCATGTTTCTCAAACTTATCGAATAATTCACGATGTGTACACATATGCGATGTTGCTCCGCTATCGATAACCCAAACATTCTTACTTATTCGATTAATTCCAGAAGCACCAGCAAACGAACGATGTATCGATTCTTTATTCTTTGTTTCTTCGCTTTTTGCTACATTTTTTCCACGAATTTTTTCGTTGTCCTCTTTGGATGTACATTTTGCCGCGAAATGCCCAGGCTGACCACACTTAAAGCATTTAAAATCACGACGGCTCTCTGTCTTTGCGTATTTTCCTCGCCCCTTGCCTCCATATCCAGTGGGACGCGCAGAAAATGATTGTGTGTTCTCTTTTTGATCGCAGACTTTTCGTCGTTCATTTTCCTCTGTCAATTTACATTTTATGACGCTCAGACTAGGTAATCCATCACGGGCCTCCAAAGCAACCACCAGATTCTCATAGGACGTTGGCAGACTGGCCAGCAGCATTATTACGATCAGCTCTTCCTGAATTGTTATTCCAATTGCTGACAGGTTCTCAACAATGTTCGAGAACTCCATTATATGCGTTTGCACATTTTCGCTTTCTGCCATTCTCTTGTTTAGTAACTGTTTAAACAATGTCACCTTGCGTACGGGACCACTTGGACGATGAAGTTGTTGTAACTCACTCCAAATTTCGTTTGCTGACTTGCATTTCTTTATGCAATTTATTTGCGACGCACTTATCGACAAAAACAGTACAGCCCAAAGATTCTGATGCACCAAAACACTACGCGCCAAGACACACCATGAGTCGTAGTTGGTGTCATCCAACTTTTCAATATTGTACATAGAACTCATGTTCTGAATTTCTTATTGAAAACTTATTCGTTTTCTTGCATTGTCCGAAAAATTCTTCGTCTCAATTTCTTCTCTACTCTGTACACTATTTCTTAGTATACACACTTGTGCACTGGGTCCATAACCTGTTGGTTTGATGAGTAAGAAGAACTGCAACGTTTGGCTGCTTACAAGAGACTAAATTTATTTCATCATACTTCTTAATAGCTAATAGGGTTGCCACCTAACATATAACAGAGAATTGCCATATCAACAGTGGGTAACTTCAAGGTGCACATACTGCTTTCCGGTTCTTCTTTCTTGAACTCATTTGGATGCTTCTTCCGTTTGTGGTAGCCTAATTGCGTCTTGCATGCATATGTTTTGTCGCAATAATTGCACACGTACGGACGCAACCCCTTGTGGCTCAGAATATGCAGTTTGAGCGTCTGAGAGCGTTTGAACTTGGCATCACAAAGATTACATTTGAACTTGTGATCCTCGCTGTGTACCACATTGTGATCGTTAAGAGCTTTTATGGTCTTGAGCTGTTTGCCACAGTGGTCACAGACGTAGGTGAAATTGCTGTGCACACTCTCTTGATGCTTTTTTAATGATGATGCCGACGAAAGTATTTTGTTACACAGTTTGCAGTAAAAGCTCTTATCCACCTTTATTCGCTTCTCCTTTTTACGACAGTTAAGTTGCAAAAGTTTTTTAAATGATCCGGGATTCCGATATACTTTAGCACACGTTGGGCACTCCAGTTTCTTGCGCTTTACCGGTTTATCCAAATCGTAGTCATTTTTACCCTCGCTGTTTGGTGCATGGTCTGGATGGAAACTTGCATGCATGAGTTCCAAATCATCTTGCAGAATCTCTTGATGCTGTGTGAATGATGATGCAGACGAAAGTGTTTTGTTAAACCTCTTATCCACCTTTGATCGCTTCTCCTTTTTACGACAGTTAAGTTGCAAATGCTTTTTAAATGATCCGGGATACCGATATAATTTAGCACATCTTGGGCACTCCAATTTTCTGCGCTTTGTCGATTTGTCCAAATCATATGGATGGAGCTCCAAATCATCTTTTAAGCTCGAATAACTTTCGATTTCGCCTATCTCAACTGTTCTCTCTACAAAGGCTAAGCAACTGTTTACTGCGTTCCCACCACTAATTGTTATTTCTTCAATAGGTAAATGATTTACATTAGTTTTGCCTGAATTTCCCAATGTCTGTGACTGCTGGAAGATCTCTGAACAATCAACGAAATCAATTAACTCCTGATTTGTTTCTTGGCCTTCGGATTGCATCAACTCGTTGTTGTCTAATTCCAATGATGGTTTCATAATGTGCGTCCAATCCTCCTTTCGCAGTCCACACTGCTGTCGCACTGATTCCACATCCGAGCCAGGCTCGGAGCAGCGCAATGTCTCGAATAATGTTTGAGCTTTGTTGACGTGTTTGCCGAAATTAATTAGCTCGCCTATTAGGGTGTAACACTCATTGCAAAGGACACCGCTTAGACCATCCTTCAATTGCATCTGAAGTAATTAATTATTATTTGACATCTTTTTTGGAAACTATTGCCACTTACATGTACATTGAAATATTTTCCAATGGCCATAATCAAAACACCGTTCCAAGTGCTTGCATTCTCGTCCGTGTACACTTGTACGTTGTTAGAGACATCGTCCTTGGCGCAAAATCGACACCAGTTAAGCCAAATGCTCTCCATTATTTTAATCTCAATCTCAATCGTAGAAAATAATTAAATATTTGAAAGCGTTAAGTTTGTTACAACAAAATTTACACACAGCAGAGTGACAGCAGCTAAGTCCACAGTTTTGGTATTTAGACCCCGTACTCTAAAAAAGAGTATAGGGGTCTATTAGGTTTGTCAGAAGCGAAATGTGCGTAACAGGCAGAAGGAGGCGTGGCCGACCCCATAAAGTATATATATTCTAGATCAGCATCAACAGACGAGTCGATATAGCAATGTCCGTCTGTCCGTCTGTCTGTCTGTCTGTCTGTCCGTCCGTCCATATGAACACCTGGATCTTTTAAACTACAAAAGCTAGAGACACCAATTTTGGAATGAAAGTCCGTTATCTTCGCGAGCAGATCAAGTTTATTTCAAATTGTTGCCACGCCCCTTACCGCCCCCGCAATGAGCAAAAAACCAGACACACCTCGAAAAAAATTTACTTTTAGGCCAATAACTCAGTAACTATGGCACTTAGGAACACCATTTCTGGTAAACAGGTTGCTAGTGACACCCTTAATGCAATGCCATTAAAATTTTGAGCTGCCACGCCCCTTTTCCCCACATCAGCTAAAAAACTTTTACGCTTTAATGCCGTTTTTAAGGCATTTATTCATATAGTAGAGTGTTGTAATTCAACATTCGTATAGAGACATATAAAATCAAACTATTCTGAAAGTGGCATCAACATACTACCTTTAACAAAAGAGCTACTGCGTTACAAAGTTTGTTATTTAACTGCAATATCACTGACGCGCGAGAGCGAGACAGAAACATACAAACACATGTTCGAACGTTTTCGATGCTTGTGTGGCGACAGCGCTGCCGGCAGACGCTGGCCGCGTCGAATACACACATACATACATTCATGCATACATATAATTTCAAACGAATGTGTGTTTGTATGAATAAAATGTAAATGCTGATTATCGGTGAATTCTTGAAATTTTTAAATTTCATTCAAAAATTTAAATTTAAATTGAAAGTTGTGAGTAACTGTGTCGAGTGCATTTTAGTAAATGCAAAGATGGGAAGGCAGGAAGGTTATTTATCGCCAATAGATAAAGGTGATAAGCCGCTCACCACGTATCACATCGATCATGTTGGACCAATGGAGATCACGAAGAAACGATATAATCACCTCTTAGTAATCGTTGATGCTTTTTCAAAATATGTTTGGCTTTATCCAACTCGTAGTACAGGAGTGGAAGAAGTGATTAGTTGTTTGGAGAGACAGGCTGTTAATTTTGGAAACCCTTGCAGGATTGTGTCAGATAGAGGTACTGCGTTTACAGCAAACTCGTTTAAAGAATACTGTGAACAACGGAAGATACAGCATTGTTTGATAACGACAGGTGTGCCACGCGGCAACGGACAGGTGGAGCGAATGCATAGAATTGTTGTACCGATGTTGTCGAAACTTAGCATTGAGAATCCAGGGATGTGCTATAAGCATGTAGGCATCGTGCAACAAGCGATAAATAATATTGAACCGAGGAGTACAAAGGTAGCTCCATTTAAAATATTAACCGGAATCGACATGCGTTGTACTAATGACATTAAACTCAAAGACACGGACGTTATAATGTAGAGAAAGTGGGAGAAGGAGAAGGTCCATATAAGACGTCCACGGTGGCAGAGTTTATGAAAGAATTCGGGTCGAATCGTACGTCAGGAGGGCCAAATGTAGGATTTGAATCTGAACCAGAAGAGCAAGTGTTAGAGAACTCACGAGAGACACGTAGTGGTCTCCGTTATTGAACACTAAAAAGAACTAGTTATTAAGTTGAGGCAGATGAACAAAATGAATGAACAAAGTAGTCGATGCCAAGATATTGTGGAAGACACACGCAGAAGCAAGTCGTGAAAACTTACACACATAAGCTAAAACTCTGTTAATTATTTAAAGTTAAAATATAATACCAATAAACTACATATAATAATATAAACTATAGTGGTTACTGATAGTTATCACATCACTGCGGATTATCGGGACCCACATTTATTTGACCAAAACCGTTTTGGACAAATTCAGAGTGCCACTTTACAAAAGGCTCCGGTTAATAATACACCTGGTGTTCCACATCCACCAATGAAACGCTCTAGACCAGCAGAAAGTGGACAGAGTAAAATGAGCATAGATCAAGAAGCTAGGTATCAAGAAGAATTGAATTATCAAGAGTATTTACAGCAAGAATATTACAATCAATTAGCTTCATATCCACAATCCTATCAAGATTACGGATATCCTCAAAGCTTTGATTATGCCGAAACTTCGACACCAGTAGCCGAAAAAGAAACTGAACAGTGTAACGAGAAAGAGCTCGATCAAGCCGAAAATTTTCCGTTACCAGCTTCGGAAACCAACAATTCATAAAACTTACCCATAAAGGAAAAGTTTTCAAATGCCTTATAGATACCGGTTCAACAGTAAATATGATGACATCCAATGTTTTCAATCTAAATGTTTATGATACTGAATGTCTCATTCACACAAGTAACGGGCCATTAACAATCACAAAAAAGATTATTGTTCCCTCCAACAACATATTCATGAGTAGTAGTGAATTCCTTTTACACAAATTTTCTTCAGATTATGATTTGTTAATTGGCAGAAATTTGCTTTCACAAGCAAAAACAATAATAGACTACAAATTTCAAACAGTAACTTTATTCAACAAAAAATATAAACTAATTAATGATTCTCCAATTAAAAATCGAAACTCATTTTTTAGCTAATCCAACTTTTGAAGCTAACAAATATAATAATAGCCCACAGTCTTCAGACAATGTAAAAACAGAATTACTTGAGAATTCAAATCTTTATCGATTAGATCATTTAAATAATGAAGAGAAATCAAAATTAAAACATTTATTAAAAACTTATCAACATATTCAATTTCAAGAAGGAGATCAACTCAGTTTCAGTAACCAAGAAAAACATAATATTAACACTACTCATAACTCTCCCATTTACTCTAAACCGTACAGTTATCCTCAGGCTTATGAACAAGAAGTTGAAAACCAAATCGAAGAAATGTTTGAACAAGGTATCATAAAACCCAGTAATTCCCCCTACTGCAGTCCAATATGGATTGTTCCAAAAAAACAAGAAGCATCGGGTAAACAAAAGTTTAGAATAGTAATCGACTATAGAAAATTAAACGAGGTAACTATTAATGACAGATACCCAATACCAAACATGGACGAAATTCTAGGAAAACTAGATAGATGCAATTATTTTACCACAATTGACCTTGCAAAAGGTTTCCATCAGCTGGAAATGCATCCAAATGCAATACATAAAACAGCTTTTTCAACCAAAAATGGTCATTATGAATATCTTCGTATGCCATTTTGTTTAAAAAATGCTCCTGCAACTTTTCAACGTTGCATGAATAATGTGTTGCGACCATTATTAAACAAGCATTGTTTGGTGTATTTAGACGATATTATCGTTTTTTCCACATCCCTAGAAGAACATTCACTACAATTAGTTTTCGAAACTTCAACTTGATAAATGCGAGTTTCTTAAACAAGAAACTACTTTTCTTGGATATATCATAACTAAGGACGGAATAAAACCCAATCCTGAAAAAATCAAGGCTATTCAAAAATACCCAATTCCAAAAAAAGACCAAAGAAATTAAAGGTTTTCTTGGGTTAACCGGATATTACAGAAAATTCATTCCCAATTTTGCAGACATAGCCAAATCGATGACAACAGTTCTAAAAAAAGATTCAAAAATCGATATACAAAATCCAGAATACGTAGAAGCCTTTGAAAAATTAAAACAACTGATTTCCAATGATCCCATTTTAAAAATACCGGATTTTAACAGTAAATTCGTATTAACTACAGACACAAGTAACATAGCGCTTGGAGCTGTACTTTCTCAAAACGGACACCCACTTAGTTACATTAGTAGAACCCTAAATGATCACGAAACCAATTACAGTGCCATAGAAAAAGAACTTTTAGCTATTGTATGGGCAACAAAAACCTTTCCACATTACCTTCTAGGCCGACACTTTGAAATTAATAGTGACCCTCAACCGTTATGTTGGTTATATAAAATGAAAGAACCAAATTCAAAATTAACTCGATGGAGAGTTAAATTATCAGAGTATGACTTTGACATTAAATATATAAAAGGAAAGGAAAATCACATAGCTGACGCTTTATATCGAGTAAAAATAGAACAAGCTTATTTTGGAGAAGAAACACAACATAGTTCTGATGAAGACAATAGTAACTTAATTTTTATCACCGAAAAACCAATTAACACATTTAAAAGACAAATAATATTTTCTAAAGGCATTCCAAATATAAGAAAAGAAAATTATTTCAAAAAACTAATAATCCACATCACATATGATAATATGACAACAGAAAAAGCTAAACAATATTTGATTGATAATTTTTGCACCAAGTCTAGTGCGCTGTTTATAGATAGTGATGCCGATTTTGAAATTATCCAAAACGCACACAAATACATTATCAATCCAAACCATACTAAGATTCTCAGAAGCCTTATTCTTCTGAAAAGAACTCATTCTCAAGACGCATGAAAAACTCCTAAATCCAGGCATTCAAAAAACAAACAAACTTTTCGGTGAAACTTATTATTTCCCCAATAGTCAATTATTAACCCAAAACATTATTAACGAATGTCATATCTGCAATTTAACGAAAACCGAACATAGAAATACAGAAATGCCAATGAAAATTACGCCCAAACCGGAACATTGTCGAGATAAATTCGTAATAGACATTTATTCATCAGAAGGTAAACACTATCTAAGCTGCATAGTCATTTATTCAAAATTCACTACTCTCGAACAAATCAAAACTAAAGATTGGATAGAATGCAAAAACGCATTAATGCGCATATTTAATCAGTTAGGTAAACCAATATTATTAAAGGCAGACCGAGACGGAGCATTTACCAGTCTAGCACTCAAAAGATGGCTTGACAGTGAGGGAGTAGAAATTCAGTTAAATACTTCAAAAACAGGTATAGCGGACATAGAAAGATTACACAAAAACATCAATGAAAAAATTAGAATCATAAATACTTTAAATGATGAAGAGAAAAAACTCTGCAAAGTGGAAACTATCCTTTATATTTACAATCATAAAACTAAACATGACACCACTGGACAAACTCCCGCACACATTCTTATATGCAGGACAACCAACTTTAGATACACAGGACAAAAAAGAAAAAATTATAAACAAAAGTAACAGTAACCGACTAGAATTTCAAATAGATACTAGATACCAGTGTCTGCCGGCAGCGCTGTCGCCACACAAGCATCGAGAAGGTTCGAATATGTGTTTGTATGTTTCTGTCTTGCTCTCGCGCGTAAGTGATATTGCAGTTAAATAACAAACTTTCTAACGCAGTAGCTCTTTTGTTAAAGGTAGTATGTTGATGCCACTTTCAGAATAGTTTGATTTTATATGTCTCTATACGAATGTTGAATTACAACACTCAACTATATGAATAAATGCCTTAAAAACGGCATTAAAGCGTAAAAGTTTTTTAGCTGATGTGGGGAAAGGGGGCGTGGCAGCTCAAAATTTTTAATGGCATTGCATTAAGGCTGTCTCTAGCAACCTGTTTAACAGAAATGGTGTTCCTAAGTGCCATAGTTACTGAGTTATTGTCCTAAAAGTAAATTTTTTTCGAGGTGTGTCTGGTTTTTTGCTCATTGCGGGGGCGGTAAGGGGCGTGGCAACAATTTGAAATAAACTTGATCTGCTCGCGAAGATAACGGACTTTCATTCCAAATTTGGTGTCTCTAGCTTTTGTAGTTTAAAAGATCCAGGTGTTCATACGGACGGACGGACAGACAGACATACAGATCTAGCTGATCTAGAATATATATACTTTATGGGGTCGGCCACGCCTCCTTCTGCCTGTTACGCACATTTCGCTTCTGACAAACCTAATAGACACCTATACTCTTTTTTAGAGTACGGGGTCTAAAAATTCATCACAAATCAATTATTTGTATTCAAAATTACAACAAGAATTAAATGGTATAATCTTTCACCATGAGAATCGAAATAAATGAGGACTGTTCAACATTGGAGGCTCACTATTTAAATTCCTTTTTGGCACACTTGACGATAATGACAGACGAGAATTTGAAAAAAATATTGAAAATCTATCTTTAAATACTGTGCAAGCTCAAGACATTAATGGTATAATAAACATAATTAATACTGAAATGCAACAATTTAAAGATCATCAAAACAAACGAACACTTCAAGAAACATTTATTTACCAATTACTACAATTTATAGGATATGTAGAATACATTGAAATGTGCATGCAATTGTCTAGATTGGGACTCTTCAACCCAAAGTTACTTACCTATGACCGACTTGACAGTGTTGACAACCGAAACATTCTACTACCTCCTCCTCCTACCTCCACTTGGATTAATCACCAAGATAATATCATACTAATTGTATCCCACATCCCAATCAACTTTCAAACTATTAAAACCATTAAAATCATTCCCTATCCTGACAATGATAACTATCAACTCGATTACACCAGTACCACCTCTTATTTTGAAAAAGATAATAAAATTTTTAATAGAAAAAAATGAACCAATATTTGATGAATGTATTACAAAAATTTTACTTCATACAAAACCAATTTGTAACTTTTAGCAGATAAACGAAAAAGAAATCATTAAGTACATAGAGGCAAATACAATTGTAACATGGAACATATCCAACATAAATGTAAAACAAAACTGTCAAAAAAGTAATACAGATCTTAATATTCATGGTAATAAAATTATTAATGTCAATCAATGTAAACTACAAATAAATGACATAATTTTAAGCGACAATTACTTACAACCCGAAATAGATCTAACACCTTTGTATCCACCTTTATATTTAAAATATGTATCATTTAATCCCATAATATTAATCCTTAAAAAATGTAAGAAACAAATTCACGAACACAAGAAAGATACACCGCAATCAGTTCAACCAAAAGAACAACAATAAGATGAAACAGTTATTGAGGTGACACAATCAAATTTACCAAAACTTTACCCTTCAGCCTCGCCTTGATTCACAGGCTCGCCTCTTAAGGAGAGGGAAGCGACATATTCATTCCGATTATGTCTACAGAGTTCCATATCCCCAATTATAAACATTCCCAAGCTTCACTTGAGAATGAATCCAAGCCCCAATTATAAACATTCCCAAGCTTCACTTGAGAATAAATTCAACAATTGTAAACAAAGAGCCGTCTAGCCGGCGCATCTCCCCCAATCGATCAGCATCGATTGCAAATCACATAGTCAGCATATTTTTGTTCCCAGCTTAAGCCGAGATAACGAGCAACGCTTGGTTGCCAGCAACCAGCGGTGCCCTCCATAATGTAAACATTCAGCAGAGCTTTCTTTATCATTTATTAAACCAATATCTGTTAGTCTTAAGTTGATGATGAATAAAACAAGTCGTGAATCTAAAATCTCGCTTCGTCTTTTTTTTTACATCAACGTTGTCGTTAGAGTGTGTCGCGACATTTATTCGATTCGAGTAACACATTAAATATTTAATTATATATGTTTATTTGCACCAGTTATTAATTGTTTGTTTTAGTTATGTGTATAATTTAATTCGATTTGTGTGTTTTGCGTCAAATAGCTTTTCAATAAATCACATATATATGACTGCCGAAACGCTATGTCTCTAATGTGCAATAAATGGAGCAGTACTTTTCTATATACTTTCGAATGTATATTGTGCGGCATCTATGCTTGCACTTTCTATATTCTTTCTTTCTATATTCTTCAACTCCTGGCTGTTCAAATCCAGAATTCCAATACGGTCAACAGGGGAAATCCAACAACAACAATCAAAACCGACACACACAGCAAACCAAAGCCTTGAAATGTCTAATAGACCAACGAACGCGATTGAAAGTCCGTGCTAGGGCGCCAATGAAAAATCGAAAACTACTTTAATTAAAACAAATTGCAAATTCTTAAACTTTACAATTTATTCTTAGACTTAGCAATCGCGGAAAGGCTTGACGTGTGTGGCTATTGCGAGACGAAAATTACAACTGCCCGCCCGCTCGTGACCGCTGTACTGCCGAATACAAATCAAACTTACATGCTAGCTTAAGTATAAGAGATTCTATGCTTACTTTATAGGCTACTACATTAGGTTCAATTCATTACTTAGGCTAATACTTCATTTTCTTTGCTTATGATAACTACTTCTATTCATGATCCAACATATATGTATGTGCATGCAGAACTCTACAAATGATTTAATGCTTTGTTATTTTATTGTTTTATTTTTATTTATTAGTTTAACTTTTGTTTCGATTGCTTACAAATTCAAATTAATCAGTGCCGAAACGGCTGCGGCTGCGCTGCCGAGAGCGATTCAATTTACATGCTAGCTTAAATATAAGAGCTATACTTCAAGTGATCTAATGTTACAAATTCCATATTTTTCTCTTAACTAATATTCCAATGTTCTCTTAAAACTAACTTATGCTTTGATCCAACACAAGCTATTTAAACCATCAACATTGTAAATAACATACTAAATCTGAGTATCCTGAAGTAGTAGGCGACTATAGTTTTTTTTCTTCTTTGATCTTAATTTGTTCTCTACAAATTCCATTTTTAGAGACTCTACTCTAAAAAAGAATAGAGTAAGTTTGTCAGAAGCTAAGATCATTACATCGACTTTGTAACTCGCCTGCCAGTCAATTATCTCCACTGCCCAACAAGGAGTTGTTAAGAGTCTGTCGACTTCGATCAATCTACTTGAGTTTACCATTTCTATAAATTAGGTATTCCTGACTTTAGTAATGCGTCAGACTCTGTTAATGATAACTTCCATTGTTCTGTGGATATCATCATATCAAACAGGTAGGACCAAGGCCCTTTATTTTTATACCCTTGCAGAGAGTATTATATTTTTGTCACGAAGTTTCTAAAGCATTAAAAGATGCGTTTCCGACTCCAAAAAGTATATGTCGGAGATCGAGTAAACTATATTGAGAGTTGCCGAATTCTTCGTGTAAACGAATGAGGCAATACTTATTATTAAGTGTTGGAAATTCTATGGTAGTACGATAATTAGGGAAAGTTTATGTCAGAAGTGCTGATTCAGCAGAAGTGTATTGACAGCAAAAGTGAGACAACAGCTTTGGTGATGTTGAGTGTGGCCCACGGCTGCTCTTGCTGTGAATTCACTAAAATGTCTGACAACAAAAACTTTAATTAGAAACTGGAGGGAATAAATAGTGTTTCCCGGACATCAGAAGTGGGATGCAGCTCTCGTCCAACAATTTTTGAACAGCAATTCCGTGTGCTTTTGGAACAGCAAGATCGTAATTTCTTGGAGTTGGCAAAAAGTCTGGAAACGTCGAAGGAGTCTCAACAACATGGCGGCATCATTTTTCCTAAATTCAATTCGGAAGCTTCTGGTCTCGTCGCAATGCAATGGTGTGCTACAGTGGACATTATATTGAGTGAAAGATCTTCGCAAGGCAGTGAATTGATTATAGCATTGACTAAATCTCTGGAAGGCAGTGCATCTCAATGGCTATCGCAAATTTGTTATCCCGGAATGACTTGGCTGTGGCTGTGCTGATAGAGCGAAGATCAAATGCGCAGCATGGCGCACGCTGATCCATATGGATCCATATTACTTCATAGTGCATGTAAGGCGAAATATACCTCCTATGAATTGGAAACTCTTGCGGTAGTCAATGTCATAAAACACTTTCGTCATTATTTGTTGGGAGGAAAGTTTATTTTATTTACAGATTGTAAATCTTTGAAGTCGTCTAGAACGAAAGCGGGGTCACCTAGAGTTTATCGTTTGTGATCTTTCCTACAGTCATTTGACTTTGATATACAGTATCGAGAGGGTAAGCGCATGGCGCATGTAGATTTTCTATGTAGAAACCCTGTACCGGTCAAGAATAATGTTAAGCAGTGAAAACTTCTTGAAAAATGTGTCGAATTAGTAGAAATTACTGAAAGCTGGCTTTTCGCCGAACAACAGAGAGATGAAGACATATTGCATATTATTAATTGGCTCCAACTTATGAGTTATGGGGCAAACATATTATACATAAAAATTCAGAGAAACTCCAAGACACGTTGTTTGCCAGTGGTGCCTCGCGCATTTAGATGGTCTGTCATTAACCAAGTACATGAATCAATTATGCATTTGGGTTGGTAAGATAGCACGTCCGTTCGGTTTATTTCATATTTGTGATGAAGAAATTGAAATATACGTAAATTAGCAGCGAACACAGGCAGTTAATCACATGCAAAGTACAGTACTATATGATAAAGTAAGATTTTACAGTAAAAAGGCAACAAACGAAGTTAGATCCAAAATTTGGAGGACCTTTTAAAATTATTGAGGTTTTAGAAGGTGATCGGTACAGTTTGAAATCAATGACAAGGAATAGACAGTATAAGTATATTCACGAGAGTTTAAGGATAATGCCACATGGACAGGTACCAAGCGAGTTAGACGTCGACTTAGTTGAATTGAGCCCGTCAAGTAAAGAAGCTGTTGAAAGAGACAGTAAAGAAGCTGTTGAAAGAGACAGTAAAGAAGCTGTTGCAAGAGACCGTAAAGAAGCTGTTGAAAGAGACCGTAAAGAAGCTGTTGAAAGAGACAGTAAGGAAACTGTTGAAAGAAACAGTGAAGAAACTGTTGAAAGAGACAGTAGTAACGAATGCTTACAGACGGAAGGTGCGGAATAGTGCACAGATGTCTATGCTACGCAGGGGTATCTGGCCCATTGAAACAAGAGTAAAAATAACATGAATTAAAAAGTAATGAACAATAAATTTGAAGAGATTAATTTAAAAGAATTAGCATTGTTAAAAATGTAGTGAAATGAAAAACTATTTGTTTTAAGAAATTTAAAATGTATACCATTGTATGGTAAAACAAGTGGATTGTTAAATTTATTTTTAACGATAATAAAGTTTAAGAAATGCAATGCAGGTTTGTAGTAGATGGTGAGTTTGTTTTGGCAGGACACACGAGGTCGTGTGAGTTGTCAGAATGGCCGTGTTGGAGATAGATTTAAGTCTTTGCAAGATACACGAGAACGTGTACTTTGTCAGAATGGCCATGTCGGAAATAGAGTAAACTATATTGGGAGTTGCCGAATTATAGTTTGATCCAAATCGGACTACTATCTCGTATAGCTCTCATATGAACGATCGGTCGAAAATATGCTCTAAACATGAATTTGTATGAAAATGTTCTGTTTGCCAAGCTATCTTATCCATATCCATTGTTAATAACATATTGAAACTGAGTAATGGGTATCCTAAAGTAAAAAGACGACTATAGCATTCTTTCTTGTTTGACGTTACTTTTTGTAATGGTTTGTTTCGACATCTGGTATTGACTTCGTATTCATGTCGGTAAATGTTTATTTTGTTTTTATACCCTCTGCAAGAGTATATTGGGTTTGTTCAAAAGTATGTAACAGGCAGAAGTAGGCGTGGCAGACCACGTAAAGTATATATATTCTTGATCAGCATCACAAGCCGAGTCGATATAGCCATGTCCGTCTGTCTGTCTGTCTGTCTGTCCGTCTGTCCGTATGAACAAACAGATTTCAGAGATGGTAAGAGCTACAAGTTCGAGCTTGGTGTCAAACGATCACATATTTAGTCAGTCAATACAAGAATCTTTTTTTTTCGATGCCACGCCCCATTCGCCCACAATAAGCAAAAAACTGGACACACCTCTGAAAAAATTGGTGTTTTCGGCAAATATCTCAGTAACTACGGCACCTAGGATCACCATTTCTGGAACGGGAGGTTCCTAGCGACGGCATAGTTGCATTGCCATTTAAAATTTTGGACTGCCACGCCCACTTTTCCCACATTTGATAAAAAAGTCTTCAATCTTCAATGCCGTATTTAGCGAACTTGTTCTTATCGTACAGTATTGTTGTTCATAATTCGTGTGGAGACTAACTATATTAAACTTTCCTGAAAGGTGCATTAAAATCGGACTATAAACAAGAAAACTAGAAGCGTTACAATATTGATAATTGAACGCAATATCAACCCATAGGTGCAAGCGAGATACTCACAAGCACATGTTCGAACGTTTTCGCTGCCTGTGTGTCGGCAGCGCTGCCTGCGGTCGCTGGTTGCGCCGAATACACACATACATACATACATGCATGCATATAATTTCAGACGAATGTGTGTTTGTATGAATAATATATAAATGTTGATTATCGGAGAATTCTTGAAAGTGGTGCGTGGTGCAACTGATAGAGTTTGTCTGAGGTTGTAGGTTCAAATGCTGGCAATGCGAATTGTTAAATTATTATTTTTAAAATTTAAATTCAAATTGAATACAAATGTGCACTACTATGAGAGTACGGGGTCTTTTATAGTCGGCTCGATCGACTTTCTTACTTTCTTACT